>CAUYPK010083594.1:0-78296 GCA_963574355.1 Loris lydekkerianus | reverse complement strand
CCTGCAGTGCATCTTACAAGGGTATATGCGAAACTTAGTAAATGTGGAATGTAAATGTCTTGGCACAGTAACTAAGAAAATGCCAGGAAGGCTATGTTAACCATTGTGATGAAAATGTGTCAAACGGTCTATGAAGCTAGTGTGTGATGCCCCATGATCATATTAATGTACACAGCTATGATTTAATAAAAAAAAAAAGAAAGAAAGAAAGAAAAAATAAAAACAGACAAAAATTCCTCATTGGACCTTGTACTCTACAAGGGAGGGGGCAATACAAATAAACTTCGGAATAGTGAATTACATAACATTCTAGAAAGTGATGACCAACATATGGAAAAGAAAAAGTACAACAATCTTATGCTGGAGGGTAAGACCAGGGCTGGCTAATGTTAAACGAGGTGTTCAGAATATTTCTTATTGAGAAAAATGACATTGAAGCAAAGACTTTTAGGAATTGAGTTAATGCAGATAGCTAGGATAAAATGTTATCAAAATAGATAAATCTTAAAAACAAAGTTGAGAAAAAAAGATGCCATTGTTTATTCACAGTGCAGTATCATTTATATGAAGCTTAGAGACTGTACTCAGCAATATGGACAGGCGCAAATGTAAAATGTGCCAAGAATACACCACAATGCCTGTAAATGATCAACACCACTCGGTGGACATCAAATTTGGGGGAAGGAAAGAGCAGAAAAATACCACGGGATGGGGGGCTTCAAATCTGACTTTAAAGTATATCATCACAGTTGTTAAAAATAAAAGCTGCTTTATCTTTAATACTCCACTATGGACAAAGCACTCTTCTTAGTGTTTTATGTATAATTCATTTAATCCTCAGAACAAGTCTATGACACAGGTGCTGTTATTATCCCCATTTTAAAGATAATGAAATGGAGGCAGATGAAGGTTAAATGGCCTGAGGAAATAATCAAAGGTGGGTGGGATGCACACAGGTTTTTGTTGGCTATTTTCTATATCTCACTGGACTATTGTAATGTTTTTATGATAAAGAATTCTACATGAAAGCTTTACATCAAAAGATAGCCTTGGGGAAAAAACGAATAAAATTCAGTGACTTAGACATCTGAGTTTATTTTTATTATGAACGTAGACAAGCAGAGAAGTAGTCTGAAGAAGAAATACCTCCTAATATAACCACTCTATTAGTAGGCACAGCTTTCCTAAGTAGAATAGCATGGAACTTTGTGAATTTTGGAGCTTCCAGAACAAGATGAAGGAAGCCATGGAATATTTCTTATTTAGTGTGTCATTGGTCGATGAAGCTGTTAGTACCCGAGAAACACATACAGCCTCTTCTAGGAGCTCAAAATAGGGTGTGTTAAACTCAGATGTTGACGATTTCATAATTTATGTTAAAATTCAAACAGATTTATATTTTCCAGTTGGTTGCAGCTGCTCTATTAATCAAAACATCCCTGCTGGGTCAATCCCCAGTGGCTGTGAGATGATTCATCTTCCAATGAGAAGCAGAGGGAGAATCAGTCACATTGATAACCAGGCACGATTAGAGATTTTCACTTCACAAGTAACAATAAATATTATTGGCAGGAAGTGAATCCCAACAAAATATTCATTTGTTCTTTATCAAACAATGTTTCAGTGCTTGTCTGCCGTGCATAAGGCCAAGGGTTATAGAGAAAACCAAACGGGGAAGAGGAGTGAGGCTGCAATCCTGCCTTCCCGAAGCTTGCAGAAGAAGTGAGATGCACATGGACCAGCCACCTAGATACGGGAAGAAACAAGGCAGTGGGAAGCAGCCAAGGAGGTAACAAAGAGAATGGGGAGCAGGAGGAGGAGGAAGAGGGACAGGAGGAATGGAATGAGACGGCCAGAGCCCAGGCGTCAAGGAAACCAAGTCGCCGTCAGGGGCAGGGAGAGTTGAAAGCACCTGCATGCACCCACTTGACTCTGGAGGCTGAGAAAGGAGACCACCAAAACCTAATTATTTGTTCCAGAAAAGTCCAGTCCTGGAAGACAAGCTTGTAAAGCAATAAGTAACTTCACTGGGTTGCTCAAGAAATTCCTGTAAATGACCTAACCAGACATGCTGTCCGTGTGAGCAGCCGTTTCTCTGAGCAGAGAGACAGGTGACTCGCCTGGGCACTAGCTCAGTATCAGAGCATGGGCTCCTTATCAAGCCTCCCTCAAGAACCTTGTCCCTTTGGGCCCACAAACCCCAAACTACTCGCTCATGAATCTCCCTAATTCCAATAAATCTCTCACTTGGAAAGATCTGCCATAATCACTTGACCCCAGACTCCCAATCCCTGTGAATGCCCCCCCTTTCAGGGACACCTCGTGAGTCCCACATGGTCCTATAACTACTGTACAGCTAATCAGTGATGCTCTGCAATGCATTTTCTGTGGTCATTTGGAAGATTTAACACAAATCCTATGAAGGATAATGTAGGAAATTTAGTAAAAAAAAATCAAAAACATTTTTTCTCATTTCTAAATTCTCATGCCAAAAACAATTAAAACATTTTGAATTTTGTGTATATTCTTGGTACCTTCCTTTTACTTCTGAATTTCATAAAATTCTTCCACGTTACTGACCTATATTTTGAATGGTTTTTATGAAAAATTTCTAGAGGGAGGGCATCTTCATCATCCAGGGTCTCTCAGATTACAAGTTTACTTTGGATGGTCCACACAGGAGGGACTGCTGGGAGCGAGAGGTTCTCAGAATGAACAGGGTTCCAGTTCACAATTTTCTTTTTTCCTGCCCTCTCAGAAGATCATTCTTGGTTGAAACCAAAGAAGGGAATAGGAGGAAATAATGGAGATGTGATTTCGTGTTCCATTTAATGTGTTTTCCTGTAGATTATGAGGGTCGATTTATCTGAATGAACATGTTCATGTCCAGTGAACGTGGGGGAAAGGGAGCCTGTGGGAATGTAATCCCCACGCAGATCTTACCAGGTAAAGCTTGGTTAAGGAGGGCTCCGTCGGTCAGCTGGCTGCCTAATGATTGTGGTTAATGAGCTTTTTTTAGGATAAGAGAATTGAGTTCCAAACAATTTATAGATATATAAGTTTCTGGAACACTCCCAGTTTATAAACTGGAAACTTCTGGTCTTTACATCTGTGCCTCCACTTTGCCACAGAAGGTGTTCTTTAAACTGGACTTCCTTGGGACACATTTAGGTACAGCTACGATTCAGAAAATAAATCCTGTCCCAAGCAATTATTAGGTAAAAGTTAATTGACTTTAGGAATTGACACAATTCTTTCAAGATGAGGCAGAGGGGGTAAAGTGGAATGGGCAAAGAGACTGTAGAATTTATATTTTGACAGGTAATTAATGGCAAGACTGGGGGTTAATTTTAAATTGATTTCTGTAATTTCCTGTTATTCTAGTGCTATGCATTTTGTTTCTTTTATTCAGCTTAGTGTGGGCATATTTGCTTTCATCACTGAAAGGCATATTTCAAATTCTTAAAGAAAACCCCCACCACAATAATTGTGTAAGCACTCTAAGTGCCACCACTGACATTCATCACTGCTTTTTTAGAGCTCAGATATTTAGAGTCTGTGAGACATTTGAAAGAGATGAGATAAAATAAAACCAGAAATGTACTTTAAAAGACAAATAACATCTTCTATGATGGGCAAGGAAAAAAAAAAAAAAACCCATCAGCTTTGGCTATATTGTTAATTACACTATGGTTTGATTGCCTAGATTTTTGCATTTTCCTGCATGAAAATTAGTAATCATTCTTTATTTTAATTAGCAAAATGACAAATCTGAGTAATTCTCATCTGCCAGAGAGTTATACCAGTGAGTCCAAATTTGCTATTCAGATTTTGAAGTGCAGCATTCACAAGCACTCACAAGCCTCCTCTAAAACACAGATGTCAAAGTCTCAAGAAAGGGTTTAACAAGTTTCCTGTCACCACAGGAGCTGTTGGCACAGATCAGGGTCCTTCACCCTCTATGAGGGGCTCAGGGATCTGCACCATGGTCTTAGAATAAGCAATTGCAGCCGGTGACAGCCAGCCACTTGTCCTGTGTACGTTGATAAGAAATTTGCTTATAGACTGTTGTAAAAGATCCTGATACAGTCAGTGTTTCAAAGCTGAGGATTATCCCATAAAAAATGACCACTCACCTGTAACTGTCCTCTTAGAAGGCCCTCTATTACTAGCTCCTACTTCAAGAATTTTCCTAAGTATAAATAAAGCTACTCTAGTAAAACAACAACATACACCTCTGGCCTCAGCCAAGAGGCCACTGGAGCTGGCATTTTGGTCTAAGTTCATAAATTGTTGGCATCTGTTGTATTTGCAGTGCTTGTGTCTGGTTGTTTAGTGACTGTGCAATTGTCAGTTAACTGTCATATCTAAGAAAAGGTACAGGGGTTGCTGCGACAGTGTTGAGAGAAAAGAGGGTCCTGAAATGTGGAATCTGAAACTGAGACAACATGCTAAAATGGAAGATGTAAGAGAATGGTGGCGTTGACCAGTGGGAGGCGCACCCTCTGAGGACTGTCACCGGACAGCAGGTGGCAGAGATGGGTCACCAACTCTGTGGAAACTGGGTCTGCACCGTCGTCAGTGAGCAAGAGAGAGGACCTGGAACTGAAGATGCAGAATGGATTCAGGAGGCTGGGGTTCTGGTCGGGGACCTCAGGCAATGGATGAGAACGTGCTCCAGACACACCGTCAGCACGGGGAGCACCAACTCAGAGGATTCCTTCCCGGGTTTCGGGCTTTATTGCTGACTTTTGGAAAACAGGCATCTGCTAGCTCGTCGACCAGCAGGAGGGAGACTGATACCACCATCCATACCCAAAGTGGGGTAAAGGCTCGGGATGCAAGTTAGGTGCTTAGGTACTCTGGCTGTGTGACAATGACAAATGCCAGCAAAGGACTTTCTGCATATGCCTCAACTTAGCGTCCATCTGACCATTTGCTGTGTTGTCACCAACAGTTATGAGAGCAAGATACAAAGCAAAATAACTCATATTCCACCTTTTTTACTATTCACAATTTTCCACACTGTAGTTTTTAAGAAGGAAGAGAAACCCAAGAGCATAATTACAGGAGAAAAGGTAACTGTTGACTGCATATGGCTTTTTGTGGCTTGGACAAGGGACACACAGTGACCTAAACAGGGCTCACCGGCCACCAGAGCCACACATGCTCTTGGCTCTAGTTTGTTGCCAATCAGTGGACTGGTAGCCGTTCCTTTGCCTGAGTGATGCATGGGGGAGATTTATAGGCTCCTCGGTCTCCCAAAACACACTTCTGCACTCACGATATAGCAATGATATTCATCACTCCTCATAATTCGAACTCCTCTCAATGGGGTAGTGTGTCTCTCCAAAAGTAATTGTTTTATAAATTAGGACTATTGTTTTGGTACTTGTTTTGCAACAAGACTCAGTACCTGCTGTTTGAGCCCGAGGTGGCCTGTGTGTTCCTATCTGTAGCACCTGCTATTTGAGCCCGAGGTGGCCTGTGTGTTCCTATCTGCATACCCTGCAACTCTCAGGCTCTTTTTTCCATGCAGGGAGTGGCTATGGGGCACCTTCCTACAGAACTGGCTGTCCCTCCACTGATCATAGCTATGCCAACGGCCTGCTTAGCTGATGGAGGCGTCTCCTTCTAAGACAAATGTCCATTGGGTCATCATCTGGTTGATGTGACTGGTGAAGAGAATAAGACAGATAAATCAGGCCCCAAATTAGATTTTTTTCTTTTGTTTGTTGACTTGAACTTTCTAAACAGATTATTGATATTAATCATACTAATTAGGCCATGTGTAGTGGCGCATGCCTATAATCCCAACACTTTGGAAGGTCACAGTGGGAGGATCACCTGAGCTCAGGAGTTCAAGTCCAGCCTGCACAACATAGCAATACCCTATCTCCACAGGTCTGGTGCATGGTGGTATGTGACTGTAGGCTGGGATGGGAGGAAGGGAGGACCTCGTGAGCCCCGGAGGTCAAAGCTGCCATAGTGATGAGGACACCAGTGTTCAAGCCTGGGTGACCAAGGGAGACCCCACCTCTAAAAAAAATCACACTAATCAAATGAGTTCTTAGGATATTAACAAACAGAACGCAAACCCTCACTGGTCACCTTTCGAGGATGGCAGGAAAACATCTCATTGTACCAAAAACCAGTAAATAAAGTGGTAAAAAAAAAAATCAAGCTTTTAACCCCCAAGATTGCTTGACATGTGCATCAGAATATACAAATACAAATAGTTGAGGAAAGAAATTTCCTTTTTCTTTTTTTTAAAGAAATGTTCTTTCAATAAAAGTATTCCGGCTAATAAACAAAAAAGGAGTGATACAACTGTTAGAATATAAACATGTATGAACCCAGATGAAATTAAAGTTGTAGCAATAATCTTCAAAGGCGACTAGCAGAGGACATTAGGTGTCTCTTTTTTGTTTATTAATTATTTATTTTTTATTTTTTGGTCTATTGATTTTTATTGATTTTTTCCCTGTAAACATTAATGCATTTATGGGGTACAATGTGCTGATTTCATATACAATTAGGAACGCTTACATGGCACTGGTTAATAAATACCTCATCTCGTTTACTTAATTATTATGTTAAGACGTTTGTACTCTATACTTATTAGATCCGACATGTACCCTTGTAGGTGCAATAAGAACTCAGAATACTACTTTTGAAGATTTTTATGAAAAACAAAAATCCCTCCGTCAGATCAAACCTTTGGATAGAAATAATAAATAAAGGAGATGTAGGGAGAAGATGATGCTAGACTCGTGGCTCTCAACTGTGGTTCCTGAATCAGCAGCTGCAGCCTCAGCTGGGACTTGTTAGAAACGCAGATGCTCCAGCCCCAGCCCAGACCCACCAGACCAGAAGCCCCCGGGGAAGGCCCAGCAGCCTTCCACAAGGCCTCCCCATGCTGTGACGTGCACATTAAAGTTAAGAACCACCTTTTTATACAACCCTTATAGGGGTACAGTAAAATTCAAAATATGGGTAACTGTCTAGGGCAAATGACCTCGTTTCTTCAACAAATATTAATACATCACCCACATTTAAAAAGAGAGGGAGACTTAAGAGACACAATATTAAATGCAAGGCATAAACTTTCTTTGGTCCCTTATTTGAAGAAAAGACTTCCACTGTTAAAAATTATGCTATAGTAAGAAAAATTTAAACAGGGACTTGGTATTTGATAATATTAAGGAATTGCAATTTATACGGTTGGTGTGATAAAGATATTCTGGTTGTTTACAGTGAAGAGGCGCTACCATCCGGTAGCTCTAGGTGCAGGAATACCACGTTTGGGACTTGCTTCAAAATGATCTGAGTGACGTGAGGTGGAAACAAGGTTGGCCACCTGACTGAGGAGCCCTGGAGCCGAGTGCTGCGTGTGGTGGAGACTCACTGCTCTCACTACTCTGTTATCTCTGCTTTCTGTGATGAGAAATAATGGGAAAGGTTTTTATTTTTTATTTTTGAGACAGAGTCTCAAGCTGTTGCCCTGGGTAGAGTGCTGTAGCATCACAGCTCACAGCAACCTCCAACTCCTGTGCTCAAGTGATTCTTCTGCCTCCACCTCCCAAGTAGCTGGGACTACAGGCGGCTGCCATGACGCCTGGATATTTTTTTTTTTTTTGCAGGTGTCGTTGTTTGGCGGGCCCAGGCTGGATTCGAACCTGCCAGCTCAGGTGTATGTGGCTGGCGCTGAGCCAATGGGAAAGGTTTTAAAAGAGGAAGGAGAAGGAAGATGTATAGAATATCTTTCCACGTGGGATTAGTCTGGCATCTGCCTCAAACCGCGTGGACTGTTGCTTTTTGAGGCATGTGCAGGCTAGGTGCCCACACCTTTGCAGGGGGACTTCGATCTTACTGACCACGACCATATTCCAAGACCCTCCAAGCAGAACTTGTAACTCATACTTGGATGTGCTGACTCCCTGGTGCCGAGTCCTTTACTTCCCTCCCCATAGCTACAGACCCACTGCAGACTCTGTCCACCTCGTAATTCAGTGGTTCTCAAGAACTCAACAGTGCAGGTACATGGGGGGGCAGCTGTGGAGTGAAAGATGGGTAAGGAGCACATCAGCAGCATCTGTGGGGTACACAGGCTTCCAGGACTCAGGGACTTGATGGTCCATCTGTGGGGAGGTGGTGATGGGGCTTGGAGGGTGGAGGGGAGGGCTATGTGGACTGCAAAGCCCCCACCCCAACTGACAAGGCTGGGGTAGGAAAAAGAAGAGGCCTACCAGTTACGTGTGCCTATCTGCTCATTCACCAACATTGGCCTCTCAGGGGGACGAGGCCACAGGTCAGGGAACAGTCCCCTCCTCACAGTGCTTAGCGCATCCTTGCCTCACATGTTCGTCTATTTTATATCACAAACACCTCAAGATCAGGGCAGGGGTTTCTGACTTCCCAACTCACCACTTCCCAACTCATCTTGCCACACAGCATCACCACTCTCTGATTTTTACCAAAGAGCAAAGTGGTCCCCACACCCTAAAAAGACACTCTGGCTCATGGTGGGGGTGAGAGTTTTAAAAGAGATGTTTAAAAGGTAAAATTTCCAATGACAACCCAATTCTTTTGATAATCCATCTTATTTCATCATAACAGAAATATTCCTATAGGAGAAAATCCGCTCTTGTTAACACAGCAAGATTACCATAAAACAACTGAGAGTCTCCAAAATTGAAAGCAGCCCATTAAAGGTCTCTGTGTTACAACGTTGGGTTGGGTAAAATGGTTTCAACTGAAAAACTATTTGTGCACTATTATTAATCTCATAGTAAGGATAAATTAAACCAAACGTAGGCATCATGAACACAGGAGTCAGGTTCAGAGTTGTTGTTTTCTTTATCCCAGGCTGGAAGCTCCACAGTCACATCCATGTAGGTGCCCCCACCACGGGCTGACACTGGGGTAAAGACCAGGGAACCACTTGTAGGCCAGTGACTATATGCCAGACTACACCTTTCTGTCTGGTTCTGCCCCAGTTCAACACACACACACACACACACACACACACACACACACACACACAGATTCTATAAGACCTTGAAAACTATAAACAAAAATAGATTCATGGCTTCCTGGTTAATCCTGTAATGATAAACTGTATAAACATATATAAATGTATAATTTTACAGAAAACCTGAAGCAGCTTCTGTCCAGCTTTCCTCTTTTACTATTTTTGGTGATAGAAGGTTACTTTGAGCACATAGGGCACAGGCTATACACAGTTCCTTTATAGTCTCTTTAAAATTTTCAGGACAGATGAAAAAATATTTATACAAATACGCGACTAGGTAGCTATTAGGACAAATGGTGTTACACTTCTCTGAAAAGAAAATTAGGATAGAAAATGATATTGTCTGGGTCTAACAACAAGGCACATGTATTTTTCTTTTCTTACAAGTGTGAGTGTCATGTTATCATTTCTAGAAAGTTTTTTTTTTAAAAATCTTATTTAGGAGAGGTTCAGGAAATGTTTATTGTTTATAATTCTCTGTTATTTAGAAAAAAATGTTTTCCAAAATTATACCAGTGCTTTTTTTCATGGTCATTGTAAATTATTAAGATATTTGAAAAAAGCAAAAATTAGCAATTCTACCATGTAGAGATAGTCACCAATACTTTTTTGTGAATTATCTCCTAGACGCCTCTCCCACTGCACCAGCGCACACACACACACTCAAGTTTACTATCTAGCCTCAGACCATGCATGAAGTACTGCACCTTGCTTTCACCACCTAATAATGCGAATGGGCAGAGGAGGCAGACCGAGGGCGTCAGGTCGACGCTGCTCGCTTGCCCTTCCACCCTGGGCGGGATGCTCCGACCACGCCCTCCTGGCGCGTCCTGCATCTGTGCACACTGCAAACCCTTCAGATGGTCTTCCCCAAAGTGGACCTCCCACTGGGCTGAGGTATTATCCCCTTTAACATCTTCATAACTCTGCTAAAACACTGTTCCCAATTTGTCTGTAAGTTTACAGCCGCAATCACAGCGAGGCCCGTTTCTTCTGCCTTCCCAGAGTATTAGAGACGTCTCCCTCCTCAGCTGTCTGGGTATTCCTGCCTCCTCCTTCCTGAGATGAAGCTTGGCAGCGCTCGACTCTGAGAGAAAGGAGAACAGTTTTTGCATTTCACCCTAATCAGATTAAGTGAGGACAGGTGGCAAACTTGTAGGCAACCTAATTATGAAAACTGTGCTCAATACAGGCTGTCCTTCCAGCCTCCCAATCAAATAGGTCTCGGGAGCCCAACCTTCCTACTTCTGGCTGGTGATTCACACAGCAGTCACCCACATAGTGGCTCTGGATATAATGGTGCTGCAAAATCTTCAATGAAATATAGTCTAAAGAGCACGGAAATCTATTTCGCAATATTAGCTAATTTAACATAATAATAGTTCTTATTATAATGTTTACATGCCAAATCCAGGGTGGACTCTACATCTGGCTTGTTAGTAGAAGAAAATCTTTTAACATAGCCCCTTACACTTGGCCATCCAAAGGTAAAAAGAAATAACATTGAGGAGTCTCTGGTTTCACTGTGAGAGAACAGCTGGTTTAGCCAATAGAAAATGTGCCATGAATATGTGTTTAAATAGATTTGAGAGAAGCTGAAGCTTGATACAAAATTCCATTCTGCATTAGGGAACTTCTATACCCAGATTCATTTAGAATGATGCTTCTCAGAAGGTCTAGAGTATCTCCATAACAAATGTTATATTGAAAATGCGCTTGCAATGATTGGACACCAGTCTCTGTGCAGCAATTTTTCAGCATGTCAAAATTATACTATCATACCGTGGAAACGAATTAAACAGCACCAGCTCGGCTGCTGGGGCTGCTTTATTAGCAATGCAGTGCTGTTTCCAGAGGAATGCATTGCTTCAGAGGGGTCAACGGGTGTCAATGACGGCTTATTTGAATGAAGCCCGATTTTGATTTGGAGAAGAACCAAACAGAACACTTCAAATGTAGTTCCATTTCTTCCTAACATTTAAATTAAAAGAAAAACAAAAGCCTGGTTACCATATATACTCGAGTATAAGCCGAGTTTTTTTCGGCACAAAATTTGTGCCGGAAAACCCAAACTTGGCACAAATTTTGTGCCGAAAATACTCGGCTTATACTTGAGTATATACGGTATTTCGTTTTTCTAGTTTACCTGTAGACTGTATTTCTTTCTAGGCAGAAGTTTGGGAGGAAGTCTCCAAGTTTGGAAGTTAAGCACTAAGATTCACGAGACCCATGAAGTGCTTACTGACAGCTCAGGGAAAACACACTCTCGGTGACACACACGGTACAAGGAGGTTGTGTTGACATATTGGACTCAGACACATGAGCTTTGATTTTCTTGTGTTTGTGAAAAATGGCCAAGGTGGCCTAGTGGCACGTCAGCTGTTACGAGTGATGCTTGAGCCCTGCTTCAGAAATGATGACAGCTTTGTCAGAATAATGTGGAAAGCAGAATAATCAGGATTAGGAGATGAGCTCTTAGTAAATGGCAGGCCTTTTCTGTGGGTAGATACGTTATACCAAAGACAAAACTCTATTCTGAAGACAAAGTAGAGTCTGCTATCTTCACTTCCAAATTTTGTGTATAAGAGAATGAGGTTTGAAAACTCATCCAAACCATGGCTAATTTTAACAGACTAATTTTATAGAAGTCCCAGGAGTCTACCAGGAATGGAAACTTTCTCTCAGCTGACTGTCCATTAAATAGCTTTCAAATTCTAGCTCAAACTCGGTCAGAATTTCTTGTTCCCAGAGCGGATATACGTTTGCAGCAACATTTCAGGATGCAGGGATGGTGACGTTTCAGGCTTCCCGGCAGAGTTTGGACAGACACCCGCCCTCCGCACCCCTTCTGAAGCACCCTCGCAGGTGGTTCTCTCCATCCCCGTCCTCCTTATTCTCCTAACTCTGGCTCTGACCAGACACCTAAGGCTTGAACACGGTCAAGGTGCCCAAGCCGGACAGTGGGTCCAAGACACACCTGAAATCTCAGTGACGCCTCTGAGCATCTTGCTCTCTTCCCCGCCCATGTATTTTTTTGTGGTTTGAATCATATCCTCATTTTTTAAAAAGGGAAAATTAGTGAGGAAGGAGGCATGTACTGGTTTCCTCAGACACTGAATTTGGTGCCTGATTTGCATCTTCATATTTGTCACAACATGGCCACAGCAAAGTCTAGGCCAGTGGGACTCCAGCTGCCCTGGTGCCTTGCTTTGTGTAGAAACGTAATTAGTCTGGGCTAACACCTTAAGCTCCACTTCTCAATGAATCTTTGTAAATAAATAAATAAATAATTTAAAAATACAGGGCTGAAATCTATCTCTTTTATTTTTCTTCTTTGTACTGCTATTTCCATTGGGGGGTGGGGGAAACTTTTTTCTTTTATGCGCAGATGAATAGAATATCCTTGCATTCTTTCTGTTAAAATAGCACAGTTCCGGTATTCACCAGCTATGAGATTTTAGAGAAAAGAAGGCATCTTCTTCATTATGTTTTTTAACAGGGAAACAGAGCTACCTAAATTAAATCTAAATTCATCTCAATAGTGCTTTATACAAAATGTCCCTGGGGAATTACCACAGTTTGCCTTCTTAGGAAGTGCCTCCTACTTTGCTGGCAGACTTACCCTGAATCTAGAGCAACAATTATGAATTATGAAAAGATGGTCTCTATGGCGGATATGGTATACACATTAGCAAACTACATACAACGAGATTGCGCCCTCCTTTCAAAGGCTGTTATTAAATTTATAGGTGGGGCCAATGGGTTAATTTTCACTGTCTTAGTTTCACTACACTTAGCTCTATTCAAGGGCCTTAAAATAGCTCTGCTATCAGAACTCACTAATCCAAATCAGTTTATAAAAACACCCTCAGATTAACAAATCGATGATACTTACACACCACAAAATTGGTTACCACTTAAAGGCTTATTCTGACTAGATTTATAGGCACATAAATCCCTTTCTCATGTAATTTAGATAGAGCCAGCAAGCGGCATCTTTGCTGTCTACTTGCAACAAAAAGGAGAGCAATTCTTCATTATTAATGTTCAGCGGCCTGTGTTTAAAAGCTATAAAGAAGCAGCAATGATAATACAACAGATCAATTCCTAAATTTGCAATAAAATGTCATTTAGGGAATTTTAGGGGGGTATTATAAGGATGCTAGTAATTAACTAAAAGTTAAGGCATCATTATATGTGTCTGTTAACACAGTTCATTTCAGAAACAAAAATCAAGTTTTTTTGTTTTTACTTTTCATACTGTAAATAAAACAAAGCTTGTTTTATGTAAAAACTAACTAAATACTTCAATGCTAAGGTTAGGAATGATAACTTTGACCACTCTATGGTAAAACAAATGCTATTCGAAGACTAGTATTGTTCCTGTTTTTCTGAAAGATGTTTTGAACACATGAAAACCACTGTACCCAATGGATTCTAGCAACAGCGTCCATTAAGCTCCTAAAATCTATTCATTTCAGTCTTCTTGGTGAGAATTACTTGTAATGTTTCTAGAACATACTTAAATTTGGGATTTCTGTTTCAAAATTCAAATTAAAATTTTAGTTGGGACTGATGGAGAAATATTCTATAAACATTAAGAAGATCATATCAACAGAAAGTTAATAATTATCAGGATTAAAAATTTATTTATTCTATAGGTACTGACAATAAGTATGTCATTTTAACTTACCTTGTGGTTCATTTGATCAAAGGGACACGAAGCAGCTTAGGGATATTTGTAACACACAAGGTGGGTTAGTGACCCTGCTCCTGCTTTTTTTAATGAAGGGAAAGGTGGTGGAAGGAAGTGTTGCCAATAAAAGTAAAAGTGAGCTGGGACATGGGGCTGGCCCTCAACCCTGCGACGGTGATCCTCGTGGGTCGTGGACCTGCTTCTGAGTTTCCCTTTGTCCAGATCCACATACGATAAAACCAAAGCACTTCTTGAGATAAAACTTATTTTGGCACAAAGCGTAGGATTGCCAGATTTGGCAAATAAAAGTACAGGACCCTCAGTTACCTGTTAATGTGAGTTTGAGAAAAGTAATAAATACTTTCCTTAATTGTAAGTCTGACCCATATATTTTTGCTCATCTAAAATGCAATGTAGGGCGGCGCCTGTGGTTCAAAGGAGTAGGGCGCCGGCCATATGTATCGGAGATGGTGGGTTCAAACCCAGCCCCGGCTAAAAAAAAAAATAATAATAATAAATCTTGTGATTATTTCAGAAAAAAAAATGCAATGTAACTGACTGGGTGTCTTGTATTTATCTGGCAACCTTACTGAGCCATCATTTAGGCAGCATAGTTGGTAACAGAAGGTCATTTGTAGCACATGGTTTTATATCTGGGTTTCGTATGGAATGACTAGAATGAGCAGAATGAGAAAAGGCAAATTTCCTAGAAACTAAATCCTCTAATTTCAACAAGAACAGGATAGAGAGTCCTGTGTGCCCTCTCCGTCCTGCCCCTGAGTCCAGTGGCCCAGGGAAGCAGGAGTGAGCAGCACAGGAGCCAGGGCGAGGGGAGGTGCTGGGGGGGGGTTGTGGAGTGCGGGGGGAGCTGCCAGATGAGGCGTGGGGGGGCATCGGGGTGGTGGGGCTATGTCTGGACGCCCTGCTGCTGCAGGCTGTGGGCTCCATGGGTTCAGGTCTGAGAAATCTTTATCTCCTTTCCCTAACTCTGCTCTAAGGATTTAGTTGGTGAAATACAAGGATCACTCAAGATAAATCTAATGTTCAACCAAGATTAGAAACAAAACTGTTCCAGGAGATGAGGATTCTCTGTATTGTAATAGTACAGATTTAAAAGGAAATAGAATTTTTTCTTTTTTTTTTTTTTTTTTTTGAGACAGTCTCAAACTGTCACCCTCAGTAGAGTGCTGTGATGTCACAGCTCACAGCAACCTCAAACTCTTGGGCTTAAGCAATTCTCTTGCCTGAGTCTCCCAAGTAGCTGGGACTACAGGCGCCCACCACAACGTCTGGCCATTTTTTGGTTGTAGTTGTCATTGTTGTTTGGCAGGCCCTGGCTGGATTCAAACCCTCCAACTCCAATGTATGTGGCTGGCGCCTGAGCTGCTGAGCTACAGGTGCCAATCCTGAATTCTTTTTTTTTCTTTCAAAAAGCTTGTAAAATTTGAGCTTCTTCTTCAGGTAGACAATTCATAGCCTCAGTTTTTAAGAGTATTGTCATGGAGGAAAGAAAAAAATATGTAAAAGACACATGCAAAAACATCTAATTTGTGTATGTAATTGCTAAAGATTTAGCTTCTTCCATGTCACTGCTGGCAGATGCTTTTGTCGGATTTTCAGATACTGGTAAGCCATTATCTTTTTTATCTGTGTGTATGTTTTCTGTTGAATTTCCTTTGAAATACAGTGCTACGGAAGAGGATTAAATTCTTAAAAGCCATTGTAATTTTATTCAGGCTCCATTTTATGTCTGATTAAATAAACATGCTACTATAGCATTGCAGGAGGGAAGCTGGCAGCCACCTCTTCCACCAAGTGACCACGATAACACCCCCACCAGTGGACACGGCTGACTCTGGGGGCCTGAGGAGAAGGCACAGCGTTGTTCCCACGACATAACTGGGTCTAAACATGAGGAAACAGAGAAACCCAAATTGAGGGTTTTAGTTTCAAAAAGCTTGTGAAATTTGAGCTTTCTCTTCAGGTAGACAAATCATAGCTTCAGTTTTAGACTCAATTCATAGACTTATCAGTGAGTCACCATTACATGGTGCAAAGAAGGGCTGAGGGACGGACCCAGATGAGAGGGGCCTGCGAGATGTGGTAACTGAGCACAGCGTGTGAGCTGAGATTGTTTATTTTTTCCTGTTAGTTACGTACTTAGGACAAATCTGTGAAATTTAAATAAGGTCTGGGTATGGAATCAATGCTAATTTCCTGATTTTGGTAATTGTGCTGTGGTTATATAGCAGATTACCTTATATTGAGAAAACATAGTCTGGGTCTTCAGAAGTAAAGGAGCATCATGTTGGCAATTTACTCTCAAAGAGTCCAGAAAAAAAAAAAAAGTGCACAAATGCATGGAAATGGAGACGGGGAAACAAGCGTCATAGAGAGAACAGGTGCCCGTCCAAGTTGAAGAGTATACGGAAATTCTCCTAAGTCTCACAACTTTCCCAGCAGCCTGAAATTATGTCAAAAAGTTAAAAGAAAAGTATTTCCTTTGGCAAAAAGTAACCCAATATCATTAGGAGAGGTGTCTGCTTTGTTTTGAAATTTACTGGACCTGAAGGAAATGAATGACATTCAGATGTAAAAGCTGGCCATGGGATGTTAAGCCACCTCTACCACCTCCCAGGCGCAGTGGGCAGGCGGGAGGCCCACAGCCTAGAGCTTTCTGAATACTTATTGGATATTTCAATTTTTTTTTTTTTTTTTCTTTTTACAGCTGCGAAAGTTTAAGTTTCAATAACATCCACAGACAATCTGGATTATATCTAATCAAGTCAGTGCAGGGCATGCAATGTTTCAAACATTTAGAGGTAAGGCTAGCTCTTTCTTTTTTCATTGCTACTGAACCTAATTGAATAGTGTTATGAATTGAGCCAAATGGTGTGCTAAATCAACTGAATTCCCAATAACTCTGTAGATTCTATTCCATATTATTTTTCTCTGACTATAAAATATTCTGATGAAGAACAAAGAAAGAAATCATGTAATTTTACCTGACTCTTTACTAACAGGATATTGAATGTGCAATTTTTCTTTAAAAGATCAAACCCTGTACAGTGATCTCTTAGTGTCTGAAGGAGACTGGTTCGAGGACTCCTCCTTGGACACCAAAATCTGAAGGTGCTCAAGCCCCTGATATAAAATGGTAGTATTCACAAATAATCTACCTACATCCATCCACATACTTTAAGTCATCTCTAAATTACTAATTATACCTAATGCAATGTAAATGGTCTGTAAACACTTGTCATATTCTATTGTTTTTATTTGTATTTTTTTATCAGTGTTTTATTTTATGGTTTCCCAATATTTTCTATCTGTAATTTGTTGATTCCTTAGATGCAAAACCCACAGATTTGGAGGGATGACTGTATATTGAGGAAAGGTTATATCTTTTTGTATGTAGAGTTACTTTGGCATATAGAAAGTAATTTCTACCTTAAACATCGAGGACCAAAATATCTTTTTAATTTTCATTGAAAAGCCCACCTGTTAATTTTGATTAGTTTTAACATTTTCTTATGTCCACATATTACAGGGCCCATAATCATGTAACACCGATTATTCATCTGGACCTTTGGTTTGGAGCAAAAACCAAATGCCAGGAACTGTTTAGATACAAGGACTAGAGATATTTAAGGCAAAGTCCCTAACCTCAGGGAACTTACATTCTACCAAATGGTCAGAGGACACTTAAGTACAGAAATTAAAGAAAAAAATACCCTTTCTGATAATGTTAATGCTATGAAGACTGATAAGGCAAGAAGGTATTGAGGGAAGGGGAGAGGAGCCAAAATGTCCTCAAAGTCTTCACTAAGGAGGTACCTTGGAGGGAGCCCCAGGATGGCCAGGAGTGGACGCTGGGGAGGGAGGAGAGAGCAGGCGGGCAGCGTGTTCGTAGCCTGAGGCAGGAACAGGTGTGCAGGGGAGTGGGAGGGGGTGATTCTGGAGGAGGGGGTGATTCTGGGCGTTGACCAGGAGCCAGGTCCTGAGTGGCTAAGACCTAAAGGTTCCGAGAAGGCACTGGAAGATTGCACACGTCACGATGATGTTACACCCTTTATATTTGAAAAAAATTTTAAGGTTGAAATAAGTTTGGATTAGTAGAGATGTTGTAAAGATAACATAGAGCATCCCCAGAGTGCTTCACCCAGCTTCCCTAATGTTAACCTCCTACGTGCCCATGATACGTTTCCGACAATCCTTTGTGTTTCCAAAGGAATCCGTTATCTTACTGTAGAAAATAATTACAAACTAATAGTAATGGCCAAGGGTTATTTGGTGTTCACTGAGTCCTGGGAGCTTTTCACGTGCTTTACAAGTGTCTCTCCTCATTAGCCTCACAAATCACGGTGTGGGTGAGGGCAGTTCCATCTCTCCACAGATGGGGGGACCACGCACGGAGGGCGTGAGGTGTGCAAACGTGCCTGCTGCCAAGCAACTAATAGGGAGGGAGGCTGGCTTTCAAGCTCACATTGTCCAATCCCAAACTCTGGAATAGACAAGGGGAGGCGGCTAACTCAGCACACTGTCAGGCGGGAGATGGTGGTGCAGGGGCGGCGGAGTGTGCGCACAGGGCTGAGAGGTTAACACGCCTGGCTGGGACCAGGATGAGATCCTCTGGCTTCGTCCCCAGTGAGTGGCCCAACAGCGGCGCCTTTGCCTGAGGGGAGAGCCATGGGGAGGCCGTGGGGAGTTCTGCTTTGAACATGCAAAATTAGGGACTTCTGTGAAGCATCCAGCTACAGTCACGTGAAGAAACAATTTCCATGGTGGAGAGTGAGAAGCCAGGTAAAGCTGCCGAGAGGTCACATAACACACGTCACAGAATTGTTCACTGGTCTTTATACCAGATCTACTTACAAATAAATTTCAAACTCTTGAGCATGTGAAAAGCAGCAAGAATGGGTTCACCAATCTTCTATCCTTAACCTGCCTCCTCTGCCTCCTAGACGCCTGTCCCAGATCTGTTATATAGGAAGAGGGACAAGGGACCAGGGAGGGAGAGAGAGAAGGGGAGGAGCGTGTGGGGACTGGGTGAGAGGGGGCACTGAGGAAACGAAGCCACACAACGCTGCAGCCTTCCAAGAAGAGCTACAGGACACCCCTCCCCTTTGAACCACAAATTATCTCATTTCCTTCCAACGTCAAGATCTCCATAAAAGACAACAATAGACTTTCTCTCAGATTTTTATTAGAATTTAGTTAAACTGTTTGCATTGGAATTTATTATTATCTCATTACATGGGCCTCTCATATATGATTTATAACATAGCTGATTAAGTTGTTTCCAGTATAACATTTACAAAGTTAAACTATATAGACATTTGCATGGAAGTTATGAAATTTCAAACCTAATGAATAACCTGAACAACCAGTAACCTAAAAAGAAATTTGTAAGTGTAAGTAGATTACAAGAAAATTATAGTTAATAAGTCAAGAAAAGAAAAATAAAACATGATGGGAAATGAGAAAACAAGGAAATAAATAGATCCCAAAATTATAAATTCCAGAGAAGAAAAATAGTCAAAAATAGCCAGAAGTGGAAAGATACCTACATGAACATGGATCAATAAAAGTTATTTACCTACACGAGCACATAAAAATAGAAAGCACCAGAAGAACTCAGAATTGGATGAAAATATAATCGCATCAGGTGGATAGCCTTTGTGCTATTCAAAAGGACAAACAGTGCTCTGAAAACTCTAAATTTACAATATAATTGTCGACTCCATGTTGTAATTTTAACTATACAGTAGTGACAAAATAATTATATACTTTTTTCTATATTGTGTCAGATAAAGGAGCACACGGTCTTGCACCCACACATTACAGGAACATCAAAGAACATGTTGTCAGTGTTCAAATATTTTATAAACTTTACAGAAAAATTCATGGCAATTTCTCACATTTGAGGAACCATGGACACAAAGATTCTCCAAAGGAACCTGCCAGGTGGTGCAAGATGTGTGAATTTCATACACACAGACAAGAAACCGAGGGGCCGTGTTATTTGATCTCAAGAAATATATCAAAGGAAATATTTTTGCTATACTCCGGCATTTGATGTGGTTTTCTATTGTTGTGTAACAAACAACCCACTCCTATCTTTTATTCCATCACCCTGTCCACATAGCCAATCTATGTGGTTAGCCTGGACTTCCTCACAACATAGTAGCCTCAGGGTATCTGAGTTTCTAACGTAACAGCCAAAGACTCTTTGCAAAGCCAAGAAGGAAACTGCCAGTCCTCCTAAGAGTGGCCTTATAGGACCTAAGGCCTCACAAAGTGTCCTTTCCACCGCACTGGATTAGTAAAAGCAAACATAGACCAGCCCGGATTCACCAGGCAGGACATAGAGTCCACTTCTTATTGGGAGGGGTGTCGATGCATTTGTGGCCACCTGTAATGTGTTACAAGGCTGGTCTCCTTTATGACAATTTAATTGTTTATCACACAAAAAGGGAGGTGATGGCACTGTAATTTATGGAGAAGTAAAAAAGAAAGAACATTATTAAATCACTTTTTTTTTTAAATACACGTGTGAAACAAAGTTTACTGAGGAAGAGAAAGATGGACTTACGGAATAAGAAACTTACAAAGCAGGATACATTAGTCATAGACGGCGACTGGGGCTCCACTGCCAGGGCAAGTAGGCAAAGTGGCTTGAATCACTTTTGTAGGCTTGAATCACCTTTGACTAACTGCAGCGCCTCTGAATCCACATCAGTGGTTGCTTTTGAAACAAGAAGCCCAGAAACACCTGTAACTAATGCCATCATGTGGTGTGGCCAGTGGTAGGGGACAGGACGAGCTGGCACAGGGATAGAGGGGGCTGAGGCAGCCTCCGTCTCTGCAAGGACCCTGCAGCACAGAGCTGCCTCTGCACGAAGCCTGCTGCACCCACCAGGATCCGTGTCCTGTTCTATCCTTTGACATGTACTTGGCACAGTTAACCTTGGCCATGAGATACACGCATAACAACCGTTATCTTCAGTTACGTTGTCTGGAGAACGATTACCAAGTCGCTCTTCACCCAGAGAGAAGACAGACCGAGAGGAGAGAAAAGGACTACTATGGTTGGAAACAAAAAGGTACTTTTCTGGGAGTAGAAGTTACATGTAAAGAATTTACATCTGAAAGTCAGAGAATTACTTCTCCTGAGGACTTTTATCTTAACTAGCACTGATTGTACAGATAGAAAAACAAGTGTTTAAAGCCATTTGCATCTTCAGATGTGTGTATTTCTCTCTCCTGCTGACCTTGTTTTCCATCTTTGGTCCTGCTTTCTTCTTCTTCAACTGACTCTCTTTTCCTCCTTTCTTATCTGCCTTTCCTGATACTTCCCAAACGTCCCCAGCCACAGCCACAGGCAACCTTTAGGAACATTTAGCACAAAAAAGCCTGCTACCTACTTTCCTAGTGGATAGGATCCTTCCAATGGAGGGGAGTACTTCTGTCTGGGAGCAGCGGCTGTGCCAGAACGTTTTCTCCATCCCTGAAGAGCCAACCCTCACCCATTGTAACAGCGCTCCTGCCCCTGTGAAAACGCGGGCGGACACTGTTCTTTGCCTCCACAATAGTGATCTACCTTTTCATTCCCTGCAACAATTTGGTTTGAGAGCCTTTATCTCCTGGCAGTTGGACCCTCTGACTCAGAGAATTTATGACTAATCTCAACTCTCGGCAGGAATCTCACCAACCTTTCACAGTGAGCATTTGAGGAGTGTTCACAGGACCCGTCCTGCCCAATCCAAAGTGCTAGGAAGTCTGGTGGGGGCTTCCGGGAAGTCTTTTGTATTCCCCTGAAACCTAGAGAGAAATTCAACAAGACAGAAATGTGTTTTGCCTCATCCTTTCCTTCCTGTTTGGAATCAGGGGTGGTGAGGCTCTGTCTTGAGCCGCCAGCTGTGGGTGAGGGGTGATGATCATGCCCTGAAGGATGGTGGCACCCAGGACCTTCCCGGGAATGCCGAGCTCCTCAACCAGGCCTCTCCCTGCCAACCTCTGGACCTCTCAGAACTAAACAGTAAGTGTCCTTAGTTTTAAGCCACAGTTGGTCAGATTGTCTGTCATTGCAGCTGAAGGCATTTCTTTCGGGAGGAAACCATGCTCCATGCTTATTTTTATATTTCACATTTCTGCCCAGCTATGGTTTCCTGAGAAAAGATTACTGGAAATCTGCACTAGAGGATGCCTGAATGGTAAACATCAGTGATCGTGAATTATTCTGAGACACCTGAAGGTTCCCTCCTCTGTAGCCACACATCACCATCTAAGGATAATAAAAACTGGATTCGTTTACCCGCTCTCCACTCCTGTCTCTCTGTGTCTCTCTCTCCCTTTCTCTCTCTGGAGGAGAAAAAGGGCATATGGGACAGTTCCTCTGCATCAACTCAAAGTCTCACAATTTCAGGGGTCCTGTCCGGGTACACCTCCTGCTGTGCTGGTGGGTCTGGTCCTCCGTGTGCTGCCCCATGGGGGGACTGGTGCATGGGAGCTAATGCGATCATGATGCTCTGTGGGTGAATGTAAGATCTGTTCTCTGATCTCTGGACTACACGCCCTCTCTCTAAACACACACACACACACACACATATACACACACACACACACACACACATATACAGGTATTTAAGGTAGCTACTCCAGCACAGTTGTTTATGCACCTACCTAAATGCATGCAAAATTCTGTGTGTGCATTTTTCTTAGTACAGAAGGGAGGAGGGTCTTACGGTTTGGTTAGATTCTCAAAGGAGTCAGTAAACAAAAGGATGCAAAAAAAAAAAAAAATAAAGAAAGAAAAGAAAAAATTAAGAACCACTGTTCTATCATTTACTAAGGTATAAATTTCTTAAAAAAATAACGTTGTCTTAATATCTGAGCACCTACCACAGTGCCTGACATTCAGTAAAAGCTTAATGAAAGTCTGATAATTGGATGAACAGGCAAATGAGCTGTGTTGTCCGTCACCCCTGCTCTGCGCCTGGTGCTTTGTGTGACGGAAACAAGCACGTGACATTCAACATAAACCCACAACCATAAAATCAGAGAAATAGATGTATATAAAAGTATGTTTACCAGCATTCAGTTCTGATAAAGAATTTAATATTAGGCAACATATGGAGTAGCATGATACAATAAAATCAGTTTTTTACATACAAATGTTAAGTGTGTGAAACAAAAACGACCTGCAAATAGGAAGGAAAAGGAGAGATGAACATTAGCTTTCTACTAAACACACCTGCTGGATCACATTCAACTCTGCACTTCAGCATTTTGAGTTTTAAGAATTTTAATTTGTCATTTTAGCAATGAGAGGCTGGAGTCAAAACCCCAACCACACACATGCTTATGATTGCTATGTCACATGAATTATGTGTAATATATTATTATTTTTCTCTAACTGTTGGATAATTCTGCTAATTTATTAGCTTCTATTTCATAGAATGTGTTTTTCTTCTTTCAAAGCATACATTCAGGATATTTTACAATATATGTTATATTGTATAACATATTATGAGAATTAAGAATATGTTAATATTCTTAATATGTTATATTGTATAACATATTATAACAGTATAATATGTTATATTGTATAACATATTATAAGAATTAAGAATTATGGACCTCAAGTAGATTCATAAATTTTCTTTATAACACAACTTCTTCCCAGACTCCTTCTTTGGTTGTTGGGTGACAATGCACTTTGTGGGTTAGACTGTATCCCTCAAAGACACATGTTCAAGTCCCAACACTGGGTACCTGTGAATGTGACTTATATGGAAAAAGGCTCTTTGCAAAGATAATCAAATTACTATGGGGTCATTAGGATGGGCCCCAGTCCACTATAGCTGATGTCGTTATAGGAAGAGAAAAGACCCAAAGGCAGACAGGAACAAAGCCAAGAGAACAGAGCTGGCTGCCTCAGTGATGCAGCTACTATCCAGGGAACACCCAGGATTGCTGGCAGCACCGGAAGCTAAGAGGACAGCTTGGAACACACCTTCCCAGGCCTTCTGAGAGAGCACGGCTGTGTCCATGCCTGGATTTCAGACTCCTGTCTTCCAGAACAGAGACAATAAATCTCTGCTGTTTTAAGCCATACCAGTTTGTGGCAAATTGTTTTTGGGTAGTCTTGGGGAAAAGAAATACAGTGGATGAGAGTGAATATCCTGTGACTAAGAATGTGCTGGTGCAATGCTGACTTCCATCTGTCACTGTATGAAGTTGTTGACACCTCCAAGATGGATAGAAGGGGATCAATCACAGAACATACAGGCAGCTGAGAAGACCATTCTGAACATGCAACTGCTATTTAACTTATTAAATCAGAAGACTTATTATGTGATCTATCTCCAAGAACACTGTTCCGATAAGAATGTGCTTTCTCTATAGTTCTGTAATTCAAGAAAAAAAGATCTCCTTTCTTCATTGGAATTACAGTTGATGTAAATTTGGGAGAAGGTATCTTGGAAATGCCATTCAAAAAATTCAGAAACAAGGAAGGCACTGGACTTTCCTTTGCATCAGGCGAGCTTTCTTTAAACTCAGCCGGAGCCTGGTCTGCAGCAATTCCCAAGCTCCCATCAGCTCGTTTTGTTCCAGCTGTGTTTGGCGGAGGTGGGGGAACATCATGTTCTCCCACTAGCTACCCAATTTTCCATTTCCAATCTGTTCTTCAAAACTATTTCTCAAACTCTCTCAAAGTATTTTCTTAAAAATTGGGCTCTTAACTTTTTCTTGGAATGAAAACAATAAAATGCTGTTGGGTGGGGAATATAAAAAGACATTTTCAAACACTTCTGCTACTGTGTACCTGCAATACCAAAGGTGAGATCCAGAAGTGCAATTTTTTAAACATCCCACAAAAATCCCCACTACCTTATTTCCTCAACAACTTCTTCCAGTCTATATTATTAACATTTAATTAACTATCCAATTTCTCTTTAATGTACAGTGGCTTTTCTTAGAAAAGCTCTGGATGTTGACTTCTTAGAAGTTCCTCCAAATTTCTGTTTTGAACAGTCTAATTTCTATTCCTCACTCAGCATTCTTGTTTCTCTCTCTCACCCACCCTCTTATTCCTCTTTTGCTTTTCCTCACACATCCTCATCAGCCAGAGTGATATTCTTTCCCACTCCTGGGGGACACTTTGAATCCCATCACCTTCTTCTTTTTTTTTTTTTTTTTTTTTTTTTTTTTTTTTTATTAAATCCTAACTGTGTACATTGATACATTTATGGGGCTCAGTGTATTGATCTGATATACAATGTGAAATGCTTACATTGAACTGATTAACAATCCATCACCTCGCTTACTTATCTGTTGTGGTAAGACAATTATACTATTTTCTTAATAGTTTTGCAATGTACCATGGCATCATGCACATTAGGTGAGGTCCCCCCAAATACCCTCCCTCCTCCCCCACCCCTCACCTCTCTCTCCTCTTCCCTTCTACTTTCTGGACTATAGTTATGTTTTACCATTCATATGAATGTGTAGGTGATTATATATTGATTTCATAGTAGTATTAAGTTTTTTTTTTCCATTCTTGATATACTTTACTAAAAAGAATATGTTCCAGCTCCATCCAGGTAAACATAAAAGATGTGACATCTCCATCTTTTTTACGGCTGCATAATATTCCAAGGTATCATATACCACAAGTTGTTAATCCATTCATGGGTTCATAGGCACTTGGGCTATTTCCATGTCTTGGTAATTATGAATTGGGCTGTAAGAAATATTCTGGTGCAAATGTCTTTCTTGTAAAATGATTTTTGATCCTCTGGGTACATACCTAGTAGAGGAATTGTAGAATTGAATGGCAGGTCTATTTTTAGATCCCAAAGTGTTCTCCAAACATCTTTCCAAAAGGAACATATTAGTTTGGATTCCTACCAGCAGTGTAGAAGTGTTCCCTTTTCTCCACATCCACGCCAACATCTCTGGTTTTGGGATTTTGTGATGTGGGCTAATCTTACTGAAGTTAGATCAAAGTAGTTTTGATTTGCATTTCTCTGATGATTAAGGATGATGAGCATTTTTTCATGTGTCTGTAGGCCGTGTGCCTGTCTTCTTCAAAGAAGTTTTTCTTCAAGTCCCTTGCCCGCCCTGAGATGGGATCATTTGTTCTTTTCTTGCTAATACGTTTGAGTACCATCAGAGAAGTTTCTGTTCATGTCTCTTGCCCACACAGAAATGGGGTTCTTTGTTCTTTTCTTATTGATTAGTTTGAATTCTCTGTGGATTTTAGTTATCAGACCTTTGTCAGAAGCATAACCTGCAAAAATCTTCTCTCATTCTGAAGGTTGTCTGTTTGTTTTATTTACTGTGCTCTTGGGTGTGCAAAAGCTTTTTAGTTTGATTAGATCCCAGTAATGTATTTTTGGTATTGCTTCCATTGCCCAGAGGGAGAAAATATTCTCCCAAGCCGATTGCTTCAAGTGTTTTCCCCGCACTCTCTTCTAGTATTTTTATAGTTTCATGTCTTAAGTTTAAATCTTTTACTCAGTGAGAATCAATTTTTATTAGTGGTGAGAGGTGCGGGTCCAGTTTTAGTGTTCTACAGGTCGCCAGCCAGTTCGCCCAGCACCATTTGTTAAATAGAGAGTCTTTCCCCCACTGAATGTTTTTGATATGCTTATCAAAGATCAAATGACAATAAGTAGTTGGGTTCATCTCTTGGCTCTCTATTCTGTTCCATACATCTACCTCTCTTTTTTTTGTGCCAATACCATGCTGTTTTGATCACTATAGATTTATACTATAGCCTGAAGTCTGGCAATGTGATACCTCCTGATTTGTTTTTATTTGTGAGTAATGTATTGGTTATTCAAGTTTTTTTTTCTGATTCCATATAAAATTAAACATTATTTCTTCAAGCTCTTTAAAGTATGACAATGGTGATTTAATAGAGATTGCATAAAATCTTTAGATTGCTTTGGGTAGTATGGACATTTTAATAATGTCGATTCTTCCCAGCCATGAGCATGGTATGTTTTTCCATTTGTTAATATCTTCACCTATTTCTTTTCTCAGAGTTTCATAATTCTCTTTGTAGAGATCTTTCACATTCTTTGTTAGGTAAATTCCCAGATATTTCATCTTCTTTGACACTACTATAAAAGGAATAGAGTCCTTGACTATATTTTCAGCTTAACTATTGTTGGCATACATAAAAGCTACTGATGTGTAAGTATTGATTTTGTATCCTGAGATGCTGCTGTATTCCTGGATCACGTCTAAGAGTTTTGTAGTTGAGTCCCTGGGATTTTCCATATATAGGATCATATCATCTGTGAATAGTGAGAGTTTTATCTTCTCTGACCCTATTGTATACCTTTGATCACTTTCTCTTGCCTGATTGCGATGGCTCAGACTTCCATTACTATGTTGAATAGCAGTGGAGAAAATGGGCATCCTTGCCTGGTCCCTGATCTGAGTAGAAATGTTTTCAATTTTACTCCATTTAATATGATATTTGCTGTGGTTTTGGTGTAGATGGCCTCTATCAGTTTAATAAATATGCCTTCTATGCCTATTTCTTAAGTGTTCTGATCATGAAAGGATGCTGGATATTATCAAAAGCTTTTTTTTTTTTTTTTTTTTTTTGTGGCTGGGGCTGGGTTTGAACCTGCCACCTCTGGCATATGGGACTGGCGCCCTACTCCTTTGAGCCACAGGCACTGCCCTTATCAAAATCTTTTTATGCATCAGGTGAGAGAATCATATCATTGTTTTTTGTTTTATTTATGTGATGTATTATATTTATAGATTTGCGTATGTTGAACCAACCCTATAATTCTGGAATAAAACCAACTTGATCATGGGGTCTAAAAGTACAGATGCCCTACTCCAAGAGATTATGAAGGAGAATTTCCCCATTAGAAGAGATATAGAAATTCAGATAGTAGACAGTTTCAGAACCCCAACAAAACTTAATCCAAATAAAGCATCTCCTAAAAATATTGTGATTAACTTTGCCAACGTTAAGATGAGGGAGAAAATTCTGTAGGCAGCCAGACATAAGAAAAGGATTACCTACAAAGGGAGAAATATCAGAATGACTGAAGATCTCTTAGCCAAAACATTTCAAGCCAGAAGAAGATGGTCATTGACCTTCAATCTCCTAAAACAAAACAACTCTCAACCCAGGATCCTATATCCAGCTAAAATGAGTTTCATTTGTGATGGAGAAATCAAATACTTTAATGACATACACATGTTGAAGAAATTTGCCATAACTAAACCTGCTTTCCAGGATATCTCAGACCCATCCTCCACTATGACCAGCACAATGCTCTACCACCAATGTAAACTCACTCAGAAAGTTTTGAACAAAACCCAACTTCCACAGTGGTGAAAGGATTAAAAATGTCCAGTGGACATTTGCAAAACATGACACCCAATACACTACCAGGCTTATCAAATATCTCAATTAATGTGAATGGTTTGAATTGTCCTCTACATAGGCATAAGTTGGCTGACTGGATACATAAACTCAGACCAGATATCTGCTGCATACAAGAATCTCATCTTAACTTAAAGGATAAAAATAGACTTGGGTAAAGGGATGAACATCTATAATACAGGCAAATGGAAATCAGAAAAAATCAGGGGCTGCAATTTTATTTCCAGATGTAATTGGCTTTAAACTCACAAAGATAAAGAAAGATAAGGAGAGTCATGGCATATTTGTCAAGGGAAACACCCAATAGAAAGAGATTTCAATAATTAACACTTATGCACCCTACTAGACCGTTCCTCAATTTATAAACCAAACCCTAATGAATACAAACAACTTGATATCTTTCTGTACTATAATAGTTAGAGATTTTAACACCCCTTTTGCCAATCTTGAATGGATCCTCCAAGAAGAAACTAAACAAAGAAATATTAAACTTAAACCTGACCCCAGAATAAATGGACTCAACAGATCTCTACAGAACATTTCATCCTATAAAACTGAAAATACATTCTTCTCATCAGCCCACGGATCCTCCAAAATTGATCCTCAGCAAATTTAAGTTGGCCTAATTTTCATAGACCAGAAATGTACCACATATAGATAATCAGTACAATAGGCTTGGTTCCTTATGTTAACTACCTGTGTATGTTGACCAGTTTGTAACAGTCCATTGGGTGGTCAACTTACAGAGCACTATTGTATATTCCTAGTAAAAATGAAGAAACTGGTATGGTACAGTAGATGTACTATATTACAAGGTTATCAACAGAGAAATCTTTTGTTGTTCGAATATATATCAATATTTCTATTCTAGAACTTCCTGGCTCTCTATGATTTATCATAAAATGTAATTTAAGAAAAATAGCATGGAAGAACTTTTATTAAACCTATCAGCATTTGTGCTCAAATTTCTTCTGAAAATTCTAGCAAATAAAAAAAATAAAAAATACATATGCATGTTGCAAATAAAATGTGAGCAATATTATTTACAAATGTTTAAAAAACAAAGGAAATTATCTGAAACAGTAAACTGAAAAAGATGAGTAAAGGGGCTACCTGTATATAAATTAAATGCAGGAAAATCAGAATTACTGACAAACAAAACCAGAAAATACGATGAAAAATGTGACTCCACAGCAGTCATTGGTAATACAAATACAAAATGTCCAGTAAAACTTTAACAGAAAACATGAAGATCTTAACACCAACAACTACAACACGAGCAACACACATAGGATTACTATCCAAAAGAGTTGACACATATGATAACATATCATATTCTTGAATTAAAATAAATTTTATAACAATTTTATTCTTCTGAAAATACTTCATATTTGTAATATAATTCTTATCAAATCATGATAGTATTATTTTGGAAATTTGGCAAAATGAACTCAAAATAAAAATTGATAAGGGCATGTCTATATAAAAATTTTAAACTTCTTTAAAAAAAAAAAGAAAAACACCCATGGTAAACATATTAAAAGGCAAAAGTTAAATTTTTTTAAAAAGTATTTCATAAACAGAGAGATTTTCTTTAATATATAAAAGCTATTTATAAATCAATTGAAAAGGAAGAATACCCAATGAAGATGAAGGTTAAAGGAAAGAACATGCAATTTGCTATAGAAGAAATACAGCTGTCCAGTGTTTCCCCCAATATTAGATTAAGATTCATAGTTCATGGCCAGGTGCAGTGGCTCACTCCTGTATTCCCAGCACTCCAGGAGTCTGAGGTGGGTGGATCGCTTGAGCTCAGGAGTTTGAAACCAGCCTGAATAAGAGTGAGTCCCTGTCTCTACTAAAAATAGAAAAACTACCCAGGTGTTGTGGGGGTGCCTGTAGTCCCGGCTTCTCTGGAGGACGAGACCAAATGGAGGCGTGAACCTCGGAGTTCGAGGTTGCTGTGAGCTATGAAGCCACAGTACGGGGCAACAGAGTAATAACTGCCAAAGTTGTCCAGACGCTGTCCCCCCAAAAAAAAAAAAAAAAAAAAATCCATAGTTTATGTGAGCAAGAAGAAATCACCTAGATCTAACTATTATTCTTCACCACCCTCCATAGCACCAATGACGGGTAAGATTCCCAAAGCGGCGACAACCTAAGACAGGATATGGAGAGGCTGCATGGTGGATTACATTCATAGTACCCAAAGACGGGTAAGATCACTCTGCATTCAGTCAACCTAAGACAGGGACCAAACCATTGATGTTTGTATCCCCATGATGGGTAAGACTCAAACTGCAAGAGCAGGCAACCTAAGACAGGGGCTATGTTTATCCACCATACAAAAAACAAAAGAGGGAATTGTTGGGCCCTGCCATGTGCCTGAGGCCTAGTGCAACTTCCTGAGCCTGACTAGAAGTAGATCCATCAAGCTACTTCCGGGTAGCAACGACTCAGCAAGGCCCGGCCTGAAACTGCCTCTACCTAGATACAGCCAACGTGGTACCATGCCACTGGCCCAACCCTGTCACGCACCTCTTCCCCCGCCTTCTTTCCCTGCCCCTTCTCCACAATAAAAAAATAAATAAATTCAAAATATAAAAAAAAAAAAAAAAAGAAAAAAGAAAAGAAACACAAAGGCGAGGAAGGCTGGGTTGGGGGCGGGCACACCAGGGCGCCTGTCCAGGGACTTGGGAAGGCCCCTCAGGCAGCGTCCCGAATACTGTAACTCGTTCCTGCCTTTCCCCCACTGAGAAGCGGAGTTTATTTTTCCTTCCCCGCAGCTACGCTGGTCTTGCAATCATTTGTGCAGAAGAACCGGGCACGAGTAACGCGGTGGTGCCTCTGAGCCCAGTGCCAGGGACACGCGCAGGTTCTGCCCCCCCGCCAGTGCTTCTCCTTGGAACGCAGGCACCAGCCCTGGGGGCGACCCGGGACAGCAGCGCCGAGGCCCGCGAAGGACGGCGGCCCCGGCCAGCAGCTCCCCCCGAGCGCCCATCCGTCGGGCAGCCGGAATCAAGGCACCTGCACATCCAGGCCGTCTTGACCTTCCAGCCACCCGGGCACCCCAGACAACAGCGCACAAAGCAGGAGGATTGTCCTGTTCAGCCAAAACGGAGGCGCGGGAGGGACAAGGGAAGAGCAACACGAACGCAGCAGCGGTAAATGGAGCAGCCGGGACCCCAGCAGGGGGTGACCTGAGGGCTGAGCCGATGGCGCCCGGGGAACAGCATCTCCACCGAGGCCCTATCCCTGCGCGCCCGGCACGTTGGAGAAAAGCCGAGAATCCAGCGCGCTGGCGAGCAGGTACTCCAGGAGAAGGGCAGCCAAAAAAGAGCCCGAGGGGCCGGGGCTCATGACAGGTGGGGCTCTGGGGTGGGAATGGCCTCAGAAGGGGGTGCTCACACCCTACTCCTGGAGCCTGGAAGTGTGACCTTGTGGGCATCATCTTTGCAGACACAGAAAAATTAGTGATACCAAAATCAGATCACCTAGATTCCCCGGTACCGAGTGTCCTGCTGTGCGCGAGTGGGCGGCGGGGTCAGTGTCGCTGCGGGTGCCAGGGTGCGGCCACGGCCACAGGACAGGAAAGACAGACAAGGATCCTCCCCTGGAGCCCTCGGGGGAGCGGGAGGACCCGTGAGTCTGTGCTTCTGGCCTCCAGAACTGTGAAAGGACCAATTTCTGTTGTTACATGTCACCAAGGTCATGGCCGCCAGTTATGGCAGCCGGGGAAGCTAGGGTGGGCTAGGACACTGTCAGAACTTTGTCTGGTCATTGTGGGGGAAATAGAATGCCCTAACACTCATCTTTAAAAGGCGGGGACTGCTGGGCTGAAAATAAATGATCCGCTCTGGGAGAGGCTGGGGCTGACTGGGAGAGGAACACAAACAAAAGGAATGACCTCCCAGGCCAGCTTGACAGTGCCAGGAGAAGAGGTTAGATTCTGGATACACAGAGGGTGCAAAAAGGTGTATTCACATCTAAGAAAAGATAATACAACAGGGGGAGTCAATAATTCTGACTCAGCTTAACCTAAGTTGGAGTTATAAGGATGTATACTTAACACTATTTAAAAATTATATCAATTTAAAACTTTCATTTTACATTAAAATTCTATTTAAAAAATTGTAATACTATGTGCCGAAAACAAAAGATGAATACAGTCACATAGAGAGCCCTCTTGTAACTGCAGAAGTCAAATGCCACTTGAGTATCAATACAATCTTTCCTTCCTTAAAATGTATATGCATGGTTTTCGGCATCTGTATTTTTAAGGTGGAGAGAACAAAATTTCTTGATGGATTGGACCAAGGGTATGAGAGAAAGGAAGGAGTCAAGGAGGCCTACAAGGTGACTGCACTGGAATAAAATATGGCTTAAGAGCCTCTCCACCACCAAGAATAACCAGAGCATTGCCTTGCGGCTCTTACAGGGTGTTGACTTTCCTGCCATCTTGTCTCTACTGGGCTTAGTGTCAGTCAGGAAGCAGACACACACCTCGTAGCTGAGTCAGTGCCAAGGGTCTCACTGAGCCCAGGTGTCTCCTGGGGAGATATGCAAAAATAAACAGCAGCCCCAGGGAACTAGGCTCCTTGTGTTTTTATTAACACAGTTACTCTTTTAACCAAGCAATCTCCTAAATTGGGTAATTACCTCCCGCATGGCTTCCCCCTGACTTTGGAGCTAGATAGACTCTAGGCTCTTTCTCAATTTAGTGCTTTGAGCTTTGAGTCAAATTCCTGTGTGCTGTTACCCAGCTGCCACACAGCTACCCTGAGGCTGTGCAAAGACCTTTCTAAATATAGCTCTGCGAGCACATTCAGACTCCTGTGGGAAAAAAATGAAGAACATTGGTATAAGTTCGCTGACAGTCAATATCCACCACTTAAAATTCTTTTATAAATAACCTATTATAAATAAGTGAAATAAGCAAAATTGTATTCTGACTGCTAAATTTCAAACTACTGACCTGACCAGAATAAAAGGATCATTAGGTAATACAATGTGATCCAAGTTCATTAAGCTGCACCTCACCCAATAATGTTATTACCTAATTAAGGTAATTTAGTGGTAAAATGGTTAAGCATGAAATAAGGTACACTGGGGGAAAAAGTCTGGTCTTATTTTGCATTTAAATGTTTTAGTATTTAAATGGAAACAAAAAAAGCAGAAATATTTTGAAGTAAAAACAGAACTGGAATTTCCATTTCCCATCCACATCATAAATGAGATCATTCCTCAGCAATGACTCCTCACAGAGGCTTTGAAACAGGCAGCAGGCAGGCTCTGAGGCCGGCCCAGGCACTGGAAGCCCACAGTGGCCTCCACAGGACTCACTAAACACACACACACACACATACACACAGTGGGTTTACACACAGTGGGTTTACACACACACACATACAGGTTTACACAGACACAGACATGCACACAGAGTTTACGGCTCCGCCAGAAGTCACACAGCCTACTGTCAGGTCTGAGTGCTCCCTGCTCCCCGTTCCCAGAGCCAGGAATGAGGACGGACACTAAGTCCAGCCAGTGATGGAGTGAGCACAGGTACAGAGCAATCCCACAGGCAACATTCACTGCAAAGCCAAAGACATCTCAGAGGGAGAGACGAGTCCTTCTCTGCAGGTGGAGAAAGACTCCCAGGCTGAGCACAGCACAGAGGTCTTTCTCAGACTCAATAGTTTGTCCCGCCTTTCTCCCGGCAGGATTGGTTGCTGTTTCCCGCCTTTGGGGTGATTGACAGGTCAGGGTTACATAACCGATTACCTGGCAGGTTATATAACAGCTTAGGTTACATACGTTTCCCATTTCTATGCAAGTGTCTCCCTCCCCTTCATCCTCCATAAAACACCCCCCCCCCCAGCTATGGTAATTAGATGGCAATGAGCCACAGTCCAGTTAAAGGGCACCAGGAGCTCCTGCTTGTGTGTGTCCCCACCAGGGGACAGTCCTAGCCAAGGTCTGGTTCCTGCTCTCCAGCCTACCCACTTCCTTGCCAGACCTAACCCTACAGTATCTGTAAAATTTATGAAAAAACAACGTAAGTGACTTCGAAAAGTGGCAGAAAACATTGCTCCTGTTATACCACTTCGGAAATAAACCCTGTTTACTGGAAAAGTTTTCGATGCTTTGATAACATCAAAAATATTATCTAAGAGTTTAGAAATTGTCTGGCATCCAGCCCTTTATCCCCAAAAGGATTAACAACTGAACCCAGCTCTTTACGTTAGAACTTAGAGGGCCCCAAGCTACCCAGGGGGCATCTGTCTGACTGGGGCTCACACAGCAGGGCAGGTGTATCTGGGCAGCCCCAGCTTCGAGCTGCTCTTCACCCACAGCCGGCACAGTGCTTCCCACCCTGCAGACAGAGCTGGGTTTGCAGATGCTGAGGGGGGTCCGGGTACAGAGGGGGTGGTGCTGCCCTGCAGATGCAAATACCAAAGGGAACTCACGGCCCAGAGGAGAAATAAAGGCAAATTATTTCAGCACAGTGAACAGGGTGGCTTGGTCCAATGACTGCGCCCGGGGAGGGGTGAGCATGCACATCCAGAAGCAGCCGCCTCCGCGGGTCACCTGCCCTGGCTGCTGCACGGTCACTGGTCATTCGGTGTGCCACTTAGAGGGGAGCCCTGGGTTTCGCGGCCAGGACCAGCCTTGGCCCTCGCCTGCCGGCAGCACACACACCCCGTGGGCCCTTTGTAGCTCCCAAACTCATCAAAGTCTGAAAGAAAGGAAATATTGCCGTGATGTTTACATCAGAGTACTCACTGTTGTCTTCAGAATAGTATAGAAAGAAAACACACCCAGGATAACCTAAGGTGAGTAGAAATAGAGGTGGGGTCTGTCCTCCTTTTCTGAAGTTAAGGGGGGAGCAGAAAGGAGACAGAGGGGAAGAGAGAATTTGCTAAAAGTGAACGGTACAAAGGGAAGGGTAGATAATGGTAACTTCAGAAAGTATGTCTTCAAATTCCCAAGTTTCCTCCTAGCGTTTCCTCTCAGCTGTCTGGCTGTCTACCAGGGCAAAGAAAAACCTCCTCACTCTGTTCCTGTGGGAATTTGAATTATAAGTGTAAAGAATAACACTGATTCACAGGCCAGGGGAGGAGATGGTAAAATTCCTGAATGACTAAAGTTGAAAGATCAAGAACAGTGTGGACAGTTTGTACCTTTCCACTTTTCTGCATGGTGTTATACAGGACAGTCTACGTACCTGACGCGTCAGTGATGAACTCGTTCAAAGCAGCCTGGCCCGGCCACACCACACATCTGCTAAGTGATTGCCAGCCCCCGCCTGCATGCAGACAGCAGTGTGCAGCTGAGGACTGGCCCTCCCACCAGGCACATTTAAATTCAAGCTCCTGTCTGTCCACATCACCCCTGCAGGTAACTTAAACTCTATGAGCCTTTATCTGCAGCTAGAAAACAGAAATAATAACAGTACTTCCCTCATAAAGTTTCATGGTTTAAGTTGATCGATATATTAAAGATATTTGGAAGATAGTGCCTAGCATATAGTAAGTGCATAATATATACACTAGCTATCATTACTATATCAGTGATAGTTGTATTTCTCCTAGATATAAGTATACACATACCTTATGCATCCTTACACACATATATAAGTATAAATGTATGACTCTTTTATATTTTATAATAGATTTTCATAAGTTCTGTGAGAAATCAATAATCTGGATAAATACATGACACAGAAAATAATCACAAAATAGTAAGATATTTTACTTTTCTTTTCCTTTAACAATATGCACATATAAATTTAATTGTATATTTGATCATGTATGTATTATGAAAATTATAATAAATTATTTTATGCTGTCTGTTTGCATGCATATATATATATGTACACATATATATGTGGTTTTATTTTTTATTATTAGACTATAGATCCCAGTGGTATTGATTAAAAAATAAAGTTGTCAATTGTTGAAAAGGAGAAATAAACAGATAATTGTACATACGTAGAACTGAGCTATGAATAGCTCTAGTTTCTCATCATTCCATTAAAAAATAGGGAACAAAATTGAGTGGCATCTATCATTTTTTCCTGGCAAACATTAGACAATTGCATGGGTGAACGAACATGAGCTGTTCCGTTTTATTTCCAGGTCACCCTACTGACGTGTTCCCCTCCATTCTGCTCTTTCATTTTCCTTCTCAAATATTGATCACATGTGAAAGGCAGAAACCTTTGAATTGATCACAAGAAAAATGCTATATAGGAAAAAAAAGTACTTTCCCTTTTTAAAAAAATACCCCCCAGAGCCCCCGACTGCCTCACTCTGTGGACTGTGCAGTGTGCCCCCAGAGCCCCCGACTGCCTCACTCTGTGGACTGTGCAGTGTGCCCCCAGAGCCCCAGACTGCCTCACTCTGTGGACTGTGCAGTGTGCCCCCAGAGCCCCCCGACTGCCTCACTCTGTGGACTGTGCAGTGTGCCCCCAGAGCCCCCCGACTGCCTCACTCTGTGGACTGTGCAGTGTGCGGGGTGTAGTTCTTTCCTGCCTTTTCTCCCTTTTTTTCCACCCCATAACCACCTCAGTTCTCCCACAGAATGACTTGAAGCTGAAAGCAAAAGCCTTTCTTTACCTACCATAACCACCCTCAGTGTGCCCTCCCTGGAATAAAGGATGAAATAAACGTGCAAAGACATCATATAATAATCACCCTGTTCACTTATTTTCTTGGGACTTAGGCTCCAGCAGGTCTTCTGAGAGGGTGGGTGCCTGGTAACTAGGACAGTCTGTGAGGACTGTGCTCCCTGCGACAGTTCCTGCTCCAGCTCACCGCCGTCTGCATGAAGCTTATTCCTCCCATATTTCCACTTGCTCCTGTTCCTCTGTTTTCTTCCAGACTATGGTCAGGGCCAGAAATAACCTCAATCTACCCTTTCCCCAGCTAAGGGTGTCCCCTCCCTTCTTCACTTTGGTGCTATTAAGTAGAGCTTTTTATAGTACCCAGAGTAAGTCAGCTTCTCAGATGAATTGCTTTTCCTGAAGAAAAAAAAAAAAAGGAAATAAAATGATTCATGATCTTGACCCTTGGGGCTGGAAAGTAATGTCCCACTGAGTAAAAAGGCAGCATGAAACTGCAGTTTATATTTCAGCTCATACCTTTTAACTTTCCAGCAGTTGGTGGAAATTATTGTGAAGGAACCAGAAAGAATTTGGCGTGGCATATGGAAATAACAATAAAAACCTATTCTGCACATAAAAAAGTAAGTGAAGCCGTTATTACGAGTCCAGCTACCAGTAGTGTTCAGGCTTCAGTTCATTTACTCACTCAAGGTATGATAATCTCTTTGGGGAAAGTTTACTCCCACACTCACCCCCCCAAACTTCCCTCATTGTCATATTTCTGTGAAGAGGACTTACTAATCTTCACACTGAAAGACAAAACTGTGAATGTAAAAATGGATCAGATTAAACCACAGCAAAGGAATGAGGCCACTTATTTTACCAATGAGAATATCAAAATTTTAATTAAACGGGGAATAAGAAAAGTCCGAAAGACTGAGACTGTTCTTACTTTTTTTGTATTTTTTAAGAACGCCACACGTTACTTCAATAGAAAAAAATTGCTTTATTTTTTCCACAGTCATTTTTTTAATTTCATATTAAAAAATATGAAATATGAAAATATGAGAGTACAAATGATTAGGTTCCAGGCTCCTGTTTGTTAGCTGAGGTCCTGCTGTGGCTGTGCCCGCACCCAGGAGGCGTGCCACACATCCTTCCACTGTGCCCAGTAGGTGGGAACACAGCAATTGTAGGTATTGTAAATGTAGCCGAACGTACTCTACTTTGCTCTGTAGAATTTCATTATTTTGTCCATTTACAAAAAAAATTTATTAAATATTCACTTTGTGCAATTCCATGGCACAAATAAAACACAATTGCTTACTGTAATAAGATTGCATTTTAGCAAATAAGTAAACAAAAAGTGCAAAACATACAAAGTATATTAATAGAGATTTCACAAGATCAGAGATGGTTCAAGAAAGGAATGGATAATACTCTTAGGGGAATTAACAGACAAAAAGACAGACAAACAGACAAAATGAATAGAATGTATATATGAGATGATGAAAATTCTGGGAAGAACATGAACTACATGCATAAAACCACGGACGCAGGCACCAACACGAATGTTGTAGGAATGGGGAGCCACGTAGGCCAGCTGGCGCCGCGGGAGGAGGTGGTGAGGAGCCTGCAGGGTGCAGCAGGTCCTGGTGGCCACAGAGGCCCCCAAATGTTAAGGGACAGTCACTCCGTGGACACGTGACCTATGTACCTACAAAAGGCCCATGTTTAGAAGAGCCCCTCGCTTATTTTAATGCTGTTGTTTCCATCTTGAAATTGTTAGTATTTGAACAAGAGGCTTTGCATTTTCATTTTGTTCTAGGCCCCACAAACCACAGCCCCTCTCATGTTGAAGAGTCTAAACAATTGGTATTTCTGGGGAAAAGTTAGACAAAATAAAATCTTGCCTAGATTATTTGTGACTGACTTCAACAAGTGTCTCACTCCCCAGTGAATGCCAACGATTCTCTAAAGAAGGAAGAGAATGTTCTAAATGACTCTCCTTCTAACCAAACTGCTAATTGAGGAAACCAGCTAATAGACTGTGACTCTTGGCCTTTGTGCTGACTCTTGCTGACACTTAGATTTGAAATATCCTCCAATTCAGTACACCATAAACTTCCAAATATTCTCTGGGAGTGTCTTTATAAAAACAAATCCTCTAAACACCACACATAAAATCATTTGGCATTACGTTTGCCAAAAAATACATTTTATTCTCAGCCTCCTAACTCAACCCTCGACTCTTAAGCAATAATACCTAAGGTTGTAGGTGAACTTTTGCTTACATTCTAGTTATTCAATGTTCACATTATTGCTTATTCTGTGGAACAACAAATCAAGCTGTGATCTTGCTGAAGTTATTCATAATTAATTTACCTTCTCCTGCCTTTAAAAGGAAAATCCTTGGCCTGTTGACAATGCTCAGTTCATCTCCAGCAGTCATTGTGGAATGAATTTGTTTCTAACACCTTCCTTTGATTTGAAACATCATAACTCTTCAACTCACCCACTATTTTACCAGGAATATATCCTTCCTCTGTATGTATCATTCTCAGTAGCTTTCCCCCCACATCCCTAGATCAACACAGACAATATATTTTAAGTTTTTATTTTTTTATTGAAATATAAAAATCGTAAAGTGCACACATCTTAACTATATCAATAAACATATTTACATGTATGTGCAAATACACATAAACGTAACCACCATCCAGATCACAACAGAGAGTATCTCTAACAGCCCAGAAAGAGTATCCCTTCCGAGTCAGTACTCCCCAGAGTTTCCCAGTTCTTCCAACTTGTTGCCGTAGATTAATCTTACCTACTCTTGAACTTCATAAAAATGGAATTGCGGTGTATTTCTGTGCAATTCAGTTGAGTACAACAGCAGCTCATTTTTTATTGTTGTATGAATGTGCCTTGATTAATCTATCACTCCACTGCTGATAGATATTTGTACTGTTGAGCTTCTCCAACGCATTTTGAATGGCTGGGCTGTGTTCCAGAGACCAGGCAGGGAAAAAGAGCATCAGGCAAGGTTCTGGGCTGTCATCAGGATGAAGCCTGGTGAAGACACGCTGAAAACCTGGCCTCGGTTCCTCATATCTCCATCTCTAACACATCCCCATTCATTAAAAAATATTGGCCGGTTTTACACCAGGTAGCCCTCTCCCCTCCTCCTTCCCCACGGCACTCCTCCCTGGCTCCAGAAAGGAACTTGTCTTCATTTTAGAGGATCTATTTGTCTGTTGTCTTTCTTCCTTCAACACACACACACACCTGTATATGATGCGAACTTGGAAATATTGACAGATTCTCAGATACCCTTCAGAGGAGAACATACCACCTTCTTAAAAAAAATACTGTGTCCCCGGTTTAGAGCAGTGCACTGTAATAGCTATTGATTTTTAAATACAGAATCATTAGTCAACCTTCCTAAAGACTACCCACCCTTCTGATTTTTTTTTTTTTAGGTAAAAAGAAAATGTTATGAATTAATAAATATAGCAACTGGACATAGAATTAGCAGAAATCCAGAAGCTAACAAGTTTATACACAAAAGATAAAGGGCACCTATGTTCTAAATAGGTAATTTCCAATGTCTATAATTTAAACACTTCAGCACTTGCAACGTGACCAAGCTCAAGGAGACGTGACCCAGGTGCCGTGTCCACGGCGGGGCTGCCAGGATCTCCTCTCCATAATTCCGGATCTACAGCTCACACATTGCTAATTTTCATACACGGCATCAGAAATGGATTTCTATAGTTGTTCTATTAACTATCAAGTGACCTGTTAATACCTCATGTAATAGCATGAGGACTTTAGACACTGATTCTCTTGATGAACCTTTCAAATGTGAATTGACTAAAATTATTTTAGAGCTATTCTTCACCCTGAAATGAATCAGGTAAAAGAACCAAGGAGGCTTTTTATCCTGAGGGACGAAACCTAAATACTGCTGGGTCCAGCTGTGAGCCCTGCTTCCTGGTGGACGGTCAGGAACAAGAGACACAGAGGCCAGAGACCTCTGAGCTAATGATTAATAGATAAGGGACCTCTGGGGACAGCTGCGTCTGGGGCCTGGGCGCCAACCTCATGTGAATCCTCACTAAACTGTCTCGCTGAAGCACCTCTGGAAAGATTGGGAATGGGGCACTCCTGGGCCTCTGGAGAAGCCTGGAGGAAGATGTGCAGGGATGGAGGCCGCTCCTCCGCTTCAGCAGCCAGTCAGCGCAGGAGAGTAGACCCTGGTGTGGCACAGTGTGTAGCAAATACAGTGGCTGTTACGTACTTCAGAAGCACTCGCCACGTGTTCGTGTTGCTCTGTGCCAGGAGTCAGCACACATTCCCTTGGAGGGTCAGATGGTAAACATTTTGGGCTTTATGCGCCAAGAGGTAAAACTGAAGATGTTAGATGCTTCTATAACCATTTCAATGCAATCATTTAAAACAATTAACAAAAAAGAAATCCTTAGCTCAGGGGCGTAGAAAACAGCCTGATCCCTGTTCCAAGCACTTTACATGTATTGCTCAATCTTTACAACCCCACTGAAGTGGGTACTGCTGCACCCCTCCCTTAGGAGTGCGGGGACAGAAGCGTGAGAAGTCAGGTTGCTCTCTGCGGCCCAACAGCTCTGCTGTCAGTGTAAACAGTAGAGCCTGGCAGAATGAATGATATCTTCCCTACATGCATTTCCTTCTTTGGAAAGCCGTACACCACCGTCCTGTGTACAGTAAAAGGCACATTGATTGCAACGTCCCTCTTATTAAATAATTGCTTTCTGCCGTAAATGCTGGGTCCCCAGGAAGCACACTGGGGCCTTGAGTACAGGATGCAGGGATGTGGGAAGAACCTGTCCTTTTTCCCACTCATTACCAGCTTTCCATAAGCCCCCTTAGCCTCCTATAACGTCTTCATTTTTTCAGCTAAGGTACAAAGAGCCACAGTCAGACATTTGGTGACAACCAGGCTACAGAGAAAAGAGTAGAGGACCCCGTTCCCTTTAGAGACGGCAGACAGGAACTTCCATTTCCTCTATAAAACAATAAAGCTTTCACTGAGCACTTCCCAAGGTAAATATCATCCTGACACTCACGTTCCCACAAGGCACATCACCACCACTCACCTTTCCGCAGCCAGTGATGAGTGTGGGGAGCAGGGAAGCTAAATCATCTCAGTTTGTCTTCAAATCTTGCTGATAACATCAGCCCTATGCATAGAAGATTAAGCTTTACTGTCTCTAAAGGGAAACATCAGAGCTTAAAAAAAAAAACACACTTTAGGTCCCAAGCCTCTGGCACCAATGAAAGACCCTTACTAGCCCACACTCTGAAAGCAGCAGGTGCTTTTTCTGGCTAATGGTGCCATGATTCTTTGAGGTAGGTGTTTCCCTGGCTCCTTAATCAGAAGCAAAATCAAGTGGAAATAGCTTTCTTACATATATCTTCAAATCAGGCAGCTCTTGGCCAAGAACGTGCACTCTGGGAAAGTTCCAAAACATTAAAGACTTAGAACTTCACAGCACATGGAATACCTTTAGTTGGCAATGCCAAGAATGAGAGTTCTGTCAAATAATGAATAGTATTCTGGATATGATAGTGACTCCCACATATTCTATACGAGGACTTCAGTTAATCAATAGCTAGCATCACTCGAATGCTTTCCTGGGCAAAAAAGCCACTAACTTCCTCTGTATGGAGCAAAACTCAATGGCTTGCTTTTGGTCCAGAGATATAATTAATACTGTAATATACAGAAAACAAGGCACACTGTTAGGGCTGAACTGTCATACAAGATTAGCAAGACAAATGGTTACACGGCAAATATGTGTGAGTATTAGAATCACACAAACTGGCTATTTTTTAGGTCAGAAATGAGTTGAATTTGGCAATTATTTACTGTCCAACTGCTATAAATTAACAGAGATTTCCAACTTAACATAGAATGTCTTGTATTTCTATTAAAATTAATTTGTTATGGGAAGCTTTCTTTCCTTTGAGACTTCAATGATACACATTTCTCCTGGAGCCTTAAGTCTTGAAACACTTTACTTTCTGCTAAAAGTAGCCACGATTGTCCCTTGAATCAATTCTGTGATGGGCCTGGTGGCCAGGGGTATTCTGCTGCCTGGGCTCCAGTGGCCACCACTGCTCCTGTAAGGAGAAGCAGATTGCTCAGGAAGCCTGTGGGCCTGTGAGCTCTTCTGCTGCCCCACCCTGGGACCACAGAGAACCCACCGGGATGTGGCTTGTGAAAGCTCGCTCTGAGACACTACAGACTGGAAGCTACCCATGGGAAATCCCAGTCTCTGCTGCTGCTGCCTGTAACATTTGTACAGAGAATGGCAAAATGGTAGTCTAATACTCCACACCTATGCACGCAACTAGAGCCACTTAAAAAATTGTTATCCTATGGGCCAGGCACTGAGGCTCACATCTGTAATCCTATCACTCTTGGAGGCTAAGGTGGGTGGATTGCTTGAGCTCAGGAGTTAGAGACCAGCCTGAGCCAGAGCAAGACCCAGTCTCTACTAAAAATAGCCAGGTGTTGTGGCAGGGGCCTGTAGTCCCAGCTCCTCAGGAGGCTGAGGCAGAAGGATCACTTGAGCCCCAGAGTTTGAGGTTGCTGTGAGCTATGATGCCATAGCACTCTACTGAGCGTGACAAAATAATACTCTGTCTAAAAAAAAAAAAAGTATTATCCTTAATAGGACATGAATCATAATATAAAATAACAGATATGCTTCTTCTATTCTGGTAGATAATAAGACTTTCAGTGAGATTTTTACTGCACACAAAATAAATCATTTTAGCCAGACACAGAAAAACAAACGCCACTTGCCATCACTTTCATGTGGATTCTAAAAGAGCTGAGCTGAAGTCTGTTAGTGGAGAATGGTGGTTCCAGGGCCAGGTGGGGGCACGGGGTCAAAGGGTCAAAGGATACAAAAATTTCAATTAGACAGAATAAATTCAGGAGGTCTATTATACAAAATGGTGACATTAATTAGTCAAAAATGTCTCATATAGATAAAAATTGCTAAGAGAGTAGATTTTAAATGTACTTAACACACCAAAAAAAAGTATGTGAGTAATTAGCATAAGCGCATGGCAATTAGCCTGATTCCTTAGTCCACAATGTGTATGTATTTCAAAACATCATGTTGTACACACCACACACAATTTTTATTTGGTTGCTTAAAAATTAATAATACAAATTTAATTATTGTAAGTGCCCTTTAACAATTAAGTTAAATTGTTTAATTAATTATTAATTATAAATAAATTAATAACTAATGATAACTAATTAACTAATAACTGATTAATAATTATAAGTTAATAATTAATAATTATAAGTTAATTTAATTATTGTAAGTGCCCTTTAACGATTAAGCTAGATGCCTGCTCTGTCCCAGACTCTGCCAGTCCCTTCCCCACATGTCACCCATTTTTCTTTCCATGACTCATCAGCAACAGGACAGGAGCTTCAAACCCAGGTTTCTGAACCCACTGTGGGTCCTGAGGTGCCGCACAAGCCTTTTTTGAAAATCTCCCTTAGAGTTGCTTGGCAGCCCTTATGTAACGTGTTTTGAATCCCTTTGGAGCCAATCTGGTGAAATGAGAAGGAGAACAGTTTGCTTTTAATTTGTTTCAGAGAGATTATGTAGGATTAGAAGTTCCTACATGGGGCACAATAAGACTTTTCACATAGGCTGGGAGTGGAAGCAGCTTTGACAAGGGCTGTCCAAGGTGACTGTTTTCTCAAGAAGGAGAAACAAGCCAAAGTTCACGATAGCTCCACCCTGACCACACCAAACTCAATGCCCGGCTTCGCTTCCCTGGGAAGAACCTACGTCAGATCCAACATAAATATTTACCTGCGTGGCTTTGAAAGGGGGCCTCCTTCCGGCTGTGGGCCGGGCACTTCCCAGACAGACCCAGCCGGGCCAAATGCTGTGTCTTTTTTTTTTTTTATTAAGTCATGTACACATAGATCATGAATACACTTATGCATATGTGGGGTACCATGCGTTGATATTTTTAATACAATTTGGAGTGCTTACATCACCTAATTAATACAGCTTTTGCCTCATTTACTTGATTATTCTGTTAAGATATGTGTGTTCTATATTTGATAGATTTGACTTGTACCCTTGCAATACGCTCCATAGGTGTGGTCCCACCGTTTACCCTCCCTCGGTCAAACCTCCCCCTCTCCCCCTTCCCACTCCATTTCTCTCCTTCATCCTGGGATATAGTTGTGTTCTCTCTTTCATAAGAAAGTGTGAGTAAATATGATTTTGTTTCATAGAAGTACTGAGTACATTGGATACTTTTTCTTCCATTCTTGAGATACTTTACTTAGGAGAATATGTTCCAGGTCCATCCATGTAAACATAATGCGTGTCTTAACACAGTTGTTCTATATTAGAGACTGTAGAGTCATCACATAAAGAACCCACAAGAAATAGGAAGGAACTCTATCTAGACACAAGCCAGTAAGAACTACACTGAATCTTTCATCACTTTCATCAGAACCCTGGGGGCCATCTGGAATTTGCCTCTTCTAGACAAAGCCATGCTTTTGTCTTCCCTCTATTTAGAATGAGGGCTGGGTGGGCACTGGTGTCACCCTCAGGATAGAGTTTTGTAACATGTCTGCTGCAGGGTCACAGGCTCCCAGGAGCCCAAGGACAAGCTGCCAGAGCCGAGGGTGACATGGAACCCAAGTTCTGCTTCTAGGACATACATACTCACGATGTCATCACACTCGCCGTAAGATGCTACGGAATAGACACCTCCACGAGCCCAGCCCCTTTTGAGCACCTCTGGGGTTGGCTACGTCGTTTCAAGGGCCCAGTGAAAACTGAAAAGAGCTACAAGGTGGTTTTTATGTTTTTTGGGTTTTTTTCATTTCCTAGAAGTCTCTCTTTCAAACTGCCATGGTGTCTTTTGTCTGTTTATCGCTCGCTTTTGCTCTGTGATATCCTGTTTCCCTGGACACAGACAGGCACAGGACCAGCGCAGACCTTCCTCAGCATTGGCCTGAGCCCTCTCCCATCTCCTCATGTCAGCACGCGGGGTTCACACCCCTCCCTGGCTCTGCTTGCACTTGTACCCAGCCCATGGCGGGGCAGAGGGGCTAGTGGAATCCAGGCGGACGCAGGGGACTGGGCACTGGGAGCCAGCTCCTAGGGAGCAGCAGCAGGTGGGGCTGCATCAAGTAGGCTCCACAAGCACAGTGTCTGTGCTCCTGTCACAATTCTATTACAAAACACAAATTCAAGGATAAAAGCATCAAGAATGTCAAGAGGGTGGCTGCATGCAGGGAGCCTCTGAGCACAGGGCCAGGAAGCCACCTGAGTACCTGCCTCACCCCAGAAGTGTGCTGAGCAAACTCACTTGCTGAAGCTCAGCTACCCCCTTTGAAAACCTCCGCTGAAGCTCAGCTACCCCCTTTGAAAACCTCCGGGTCAGGTGGTGGGGTCTCCCTAACAGGGAACAAAGAGGCAGTGTCCAAAAATCTGCTGAAGTGGAAATAGCAGCCTACACCCCTCTGCATGGAAGACCCGCTCTCCCAGCAGGAGATGAGATGAGAGTGGGGATCTAAGATCTTTGCCTCAGGCTCCAGAATTCGTACTGATCAATAGGATGAACTTATAAGAGGAGAAAACCTGGGCTTCCTTCTTGCGAAGCTAAGGGGAAAGGAGTTAAGGAGAGAAGCCCCAGCAGATAATTAGTACAGAGGCCGCCAAATCATGGAAATTCAGAGGATTGAAGAAGTGTTCTCAGCTGGGCCAAGAAACAAGGTGGTCAGAGGAGCAGCTATAGACGCCTGGAAAATAAGACCTTAGGAGAGAAAAATAAGAGAGAAAAGAAAAAGCACTACAACAGCCTCAAATTCTGAGCTAGCAATGAGACAAAAACCCAGATAAGCTAAAAACAATAATCATGGGTCCCATATTTTCCAAGTTTTCCACAGCTCACATGTCATCCTCAACATGTGATTTATATATCTCAAAAATAACCCAGAACTTTTTGACACTGAAATGACATAACTGGGGTATTACACTAAGTGATTTGCGCTGGATACTGTGCCTAACTGTCGAAGCCAGCTGCTCGGGTTTGGATATGGCTTGCCCCCAAAGAAACTCATGTTGAAATTTGATTCCAAGTGTGGCAGTTTTGAGAGGTGGGGCCTGTCAGGAGGTGTTTGGGTCATGGGGGCAGATCCCTCACAGCGGATCAACCTCTCCAAGTGGGCGTGAGTCCCTGTTCTCTAGAGATGAGCTCGTTCCTCCAGGACAGGTTGGTTCTCCCACTTGATTGCTTTGCACTCGCCCCCTACCCCTTCCCGCTGTGACTTGGAGCAGCCGGAGACCCTCACCGGGCGGGCTGCTCATCTTGGACTCCCCAGCCTCCAGAGTTGTGACCCAAATAAACTTCTTTTCTCAATAAATTACTCTTCTCAGGTATTCTGTTACAGAAACCTAAGGGAACTAAGACACTACCTTCCCTCCTTCAGGAGGAAAACCAGAGCTCTGCACGAGTGCTTCACTCAGAACCACCAGGTGTGCAGGGGCCGGGCAGGTGGGACTCAGGGGTCCCAGCCCGCCTGCCTGCACTCCCCTCCCCATCCACAGCTCCTCCTGCTCACAGCACGGGCTACTCTGTACTCCCTCAAGGGACACAAGAAGCATTTGTCAAGCTCCGTGGCCTAATTTTTTATCTGGAAATTGTAATCACTAAGAGTTCAAACAATGCCCCTAATGGCAAGTGCCTATAGGATAAAAAAAGTTTATTGCTACCCTTGTCCCTCTGCCTTCTGCTCTTAATCATTCCTCTTAGCCTTTCTAAGCCCCGTGCCCTATTTGTAAAATAAAAATAATGAAGATTAAAGTAGGTGAACCACAGGAGGATCATTTAGCGCAGCCCACGATAACATTTACTGCCTTCAATGCACTGCTAATGTCAGCTTTGCCTCAAGCGTCAGTTTGGGGGGCGGGGAGGAATGCCGTGTGCTGGAAGAGATGGCTGGTCTCTTGGCAAGACTAAAGCAAGGGGGGAAAGCAGTATGTGAAGTTAGCTCAGGGAGAATTATAAATTTAGGGCTTAATGATAATTAAAACCTGTGTCCATGGAAAAGAAGCCATACTCTTATAAAATAATTTAGAGAGGTTTATTCTGAGCCGAATTTGAGGACCATGACCAGGAGCCACCCCCAAGAAGCCTTGAGCAAGAGGAACTCACAGAGGTGGGGCAATAGCTTGGTTTTATACATTTTAGGGAGACGTATTACCAGTGGGGCCCTAAATTAATAGGTGGAAAACATATACTCATTTGGCCTCAAAACGTGAGACAACTACAAGTGGGGCTGACAGGTCACAGGTGGGTTTAAAGATTCTTTAGCTGACAATTGGGTGGAAGAGTTAGGCTTTGTCTAAAAGACCAGGAATCAGCGAAAGGGATGCTTGAGACGAAGGGTCTGTTAGTTAGAGACCAAGTACTGGACAGACCCAAGTGGGGGTTGTGTGTATCGAGGACCTGCACGTATGTCTCAGGCCGGTTACTGAGTCACAGAGGACGTCTCTAAGAAGGGGAGGCAGCATGATGAGGCAGGTCTGAACTCCTTTCTCATGGCCAGCAACTCCGTTTGGAGGATCTTCTTGGCCCAGAGGGGGTCCCCCCAGTTAGTTGCTGAGGGGAATGCCAACGGATTTCATTTTAGTTCACCCCTACATTGTATTACAAACCCCACGTGGTTAGAAGCACAGTGGATGAGCTTTTCTAGTCTATATTCTCCTAATTAAATTCCCTCAGGGGCTCCCCTCATCCCACACAAGCTTACTGCCAGTCAGGTAGAAGAAACCTAATGGACATGTTGGGAGTCAGGGGTCCCGGTTCCTCGAACCCAGTTGACCTGGTTCCATTACTCGATTGAGCTAGAAAGTTCAACCAAGGCTTGGTGGGAATGAAAAGCAAAAGGGGAGGGAATGATGGAAAAATAAATTGTTCTTTGGTACATACCCACATCCTGCTCAATTTTAGATTCATAAACAATTGCTTGGAATTCACAGTATCTGTTAAGTACTTTCCTGGAAACTGAACAGTACATTGAAGTACATTTTTAAAATATTGTTGAGAGACTATATACCAATAAAAGCTTTTGTCTATAGTGGTAAAACATTGGCTTAGTTTTCTGTAGTTTTTTAAAAGAAAAACCTTTAGTGATATTATTTCATTCTACCTTTGAACCACATTGCCTTTATTACCTCCCAAATGCAGAAAAAGAAATCAAGGCTTCATCCCAACACTCTGTTTCATCTTCTTATCCATCCAGATATAATAATTACTTACACACAAAAAGAAAATATATTTTACCAGAAATTACTATAAGAATATTAGGCTTTAAAGACTACAGGGAAGCATAAGAATTGTACAGACTTTCTAATTAATTAAGATACTAAATTAAGATACCTTAGATAAAAGAATGAAAGAAAACAAATGATACCCAGGCACGACTGGAAGATGTTTGGGACTAAGGTCCCGGTGAGTCCATTTTTGTGAGTCACTCCCTTCCTGTAATGTCGGTTGAGTCGTCCATCCTTCTGAGTAACGTTTCTGTACGGGGTCGATATTGACTGATTGCCCCCTCCCTGAAGGGGAGACACACGGCCCCTCGGGGTTCATTCTCTTTCTTTGTAAACGTACAAACTCTAAGAGGGTAAGAGGCAGTGATGGTCAGTACGGCAGTAAGTTGAGAATAACTGTGACCACTTTCTGAACGAGGTGAACCCAAAGTGAGTTGTGCTGGAAAGAAAAAGTTACCAAAAAATGAGAAGAGATCCCTGTCCCACCAGGAGAGATTTAGGGTAGAAATCACAGGCTTAGTCAAGAGACTCTGTATTAAAGGGGAGAAGATGGGGCAGACTGTAAAGGACAGCCCCAGACTTCCCCTTCCTTGCTACCAGCAGTTTTGAGGATGGAACGTTAACAGAGCCCTTCTCAGATGGGGAACTCCCAGCAGGGTCAGAGACACGTGCCCACAAATGAGGCCCTGCTGCCCTCTCTGAGGGCCGGTTCCCTTCTGACTCTTCCACTCCTGAGACTGACAGAATCTCCTTGCTCCTTTAACTCGCTTGGGGTGGCCCCACCCTTACAAGACTGGGGTGAGCAACTCAAATTCAGCTCTACGTCTCAGAGAGAGACGGCCACCACTAATGTTCCTCGGAGATGGCCCTTCCTTAGAGCGCGTCTGTGTTGGTTTGTGCACGGCTCCAGGCTGTGAGACCAGGGGCTGCAGGGGAAGCTAGAAAAAGGGGGCCAGAAGTGAGCTGGGCCCACTCAGAGGGAAGCTGCCAGGCTGGTCTGGAGCCTCCTCAGAGGGAAGGACTTACTTGCTCCCAGCTGCTGAGAATGATAATGGATGTGATCTTTAATCTGTAGTCCTCTTTGGGGATAGTCTTAGCTGAATTGTTGCTCAGAGTTACATGGTTCTTCCTTCCTAAGACATCTCACATTCAGATATCAGTGGGGGACATGAGACCCACCTCCTCTGCACCCATCAAGAAAACTCTGAAGACCCATCCCAGCTCCATGGGAAACTGAAGAGGACACAAAAACATTGAAAAAATATTGTACGCATACGGACGGGAAGAGTCAATGTTGCTAACATGTCCATAGTACCCAAAGTAATCTACAGATTCACTGCAATCCACCAACACCAAAGGCCTTCTTTACAGAAATGAAAAGGTTCTAAAATTTATATGGAACCACAAAAGACTCAGAATAGCCAATGTCATCCTGAGCAAAAGCACAGCACCTGTCTCCAAATCACACCCCAGAGCTACAGAAGGCGACACGGCCTGGTGCTGGGACCGTCCTCCCCTGCGACCTTGCCTTTCACCTCCTGCTCAGGCTTCTGTGCAAACTGTGGTCGGGAAAACATTTCTTAATGGCTTATGTGACATTAAAACCGAGTCAAAGTCATCCTGGTTCAAAAACATACTTTATTTTCAGGTCTCAAATTCTAATTACCTTCATATTAAACCGCTGATTTTAATTCAGACCACAGAAGCAGAAGTCAGACTGGCCCATTCTAAACTAGAATCAAAGTTTCCCAGAGGAAGCGACTCGGACGGACATGTGATGTGGTTCGTGCTCCCTTTCCCTTCTCTTGTAGGTGGAATCTTCTCAGAAGAATTTGCTGTTGACCCTACAATGATACCCAGAGGGAAGTCAGTGAGGAGAGAGGGCGTCTGATTGCTCTGCCCATAAACACTGCCGGTTAAAGCCAGAAATAGCCCTGGGAAGCCAGCACCATGAAAACTGTAGTTAAACTTAAAATAACACAAGACAATGTGGAGGGGGCGGATGATGGTAGCCGGACACAAGCTGGTCCTGGCTGCTGGCTTGCAGGCAGAGGTCACTGCAGAGTCCCCAGCCTGGTTTCTGCCCAGCCTCCTCCGAGGTGCAGCCGGAGATCAGAGGTGCGTTCTCTCCCCTGGTGTGTGCCCTCAGGGCCCCATTACCCCCTCTGAGGAGGTTGATCTAGCATCTGGATCTTCACTTGAGACCAAAAGATGGACACCAGGGCAAAAGGAGGAATCCTCAGACGAGCCAGGATGAAGATGGCGGAGACAAGTGTCACTCACGCTGGGCAAGATGACCCAGACCTGCAGCCCCAGCACTGTGGGAGGGTGACGACGGAGGGTTGCTGGAGCTCAGGAGTTCCAGACCAGCTGGAGCAAGAGTGAGACCCCCTCTCTACTAAAGATAGAAAAATTAACCCAGTGTTGCAGCAGGCGCCTGTGATCCTGGCTACCCAGGAGGCTGAGACAGGAGGATGGCTTGAGCAGAAGAGTTTGAGGTTGCTGTGAGCTATGGCACCACCGTACTCTACTCAGGATGACAAAGTGAGACTCTGTGTCAAGAAAAAAAAATTGAGCATCAGACGTGATTTCCTCCTCATTGTGGAGCCCAAGCTGGTTTTTCTTTCTTTCTTTCTTTCCAGTTTTTGGCCGGGGCTGGGTTTGAACCCACCACCTCCGGCAGATGGGGCTGGTGCTCTACTCGCCCAAGCCACAGCTGTGAGCCACGTGTGGAGCCACGGCAGCTCCACAGCTCAGAGCTGGGGGACAGCAGTGTCCTCCACCTCCCGGCTCAGTGTGGAAACACTGGGCTCACCCGGCAAGTTTCCATCCAGCCTCTGCTGACGAGGGACACGCAGCCGGGCTCGGACCTGCTTCACACTTGCTGTTTCCTTACTGCTTCACACAGACGTATTTCATCAAAAAGAAAAATAAGTCTTTGTGACATAGTGAGACCACATGGTAGCACTTGAAGCTTCTCTGTCACCCTTGACAGTTTCATGTGTGATTCGAATCACCATCCTTCATGGGGAAGGGGGTGAGATTTGAAAGGGTGATATTGCCTGGTCATCTAATTAATAAAGTCACAATATAAAGGAAACGGCAAAATGCAGGACAAAATTAAGCTCCAAAATAACCCAGAGGTTGAAAAAATAAAAGGGAGAGGACTCTGGGCAGGAAGCATGTCACCATCACTGTGGCCGGAGCTGCCACACTGGGCCCTTCTGTTCCTCCTCACTGTTGTTAGGGAGGCAGCACGTCCAGACGGACACACACACACACACACACATATACACACATACACACACACACACATATGCACATGCACAATTGCTGATGGGAAGAACAGAGCCCCGAGTGTCTCAGCCAGTGTCATCCTGACCACTGAAGCCACACGCATGTCATGAGGAGCCGGGGCCCGCCTACGTGACTGCAGCGCTGTGGCCCAAGTCCACACGCCTCCCGGGAGCTGGCTCTTTTTCACGTCCCTCTGGCCTCTTGCCTCTGCTCCTCACACGAGGCGGGAGATTACATTGCTTTCCTACAGCTCTGAACGTGTGGTAGAAATTCCTGAAATGACTCACTTCACGATGCTGAGTGACAGAGCTGCCCCTGTTTGACCTTCACAGGAATTCTGCTGCTCCTCATGCAGGGAAGTGTCCTACAGAACAGGTGCTGACCCTGGGCTGTGCACGTGGTGAGGACGTCAGGCCTCTGAGCAGAGGGGACACTGAGCAAGTGCATGAGGGGCGCTGTCTCCTCCCGTTTGGCAGCAGCAAGGGTATGTGAAGCGCTATATTTACTTTCTGAACATTGTAGTGCTCTATATAGTTTCAAAATGTTATGTGAGATGACAACAGGGTGTCTGTAAAGTTCGTGTGCAGCTTACTAGGTTCAGCTATTTTAAATTGATATAGTGAAAAAGAGAGATGCAAGCAAACCCTAAAACCAAAGTAAAAATGACAATTTTTTTTTTTTTTAGTAGAAGTAGACTCTCACTTTATTGCCCTTGGCAAAATGCTGTAGTATCACAGCTCACAGCAACCTCCAGCTCCTGGGCTTAGGTGATTCTCTTGCCTCAGGCTTCCGAGTAGCTGGGACCACAGACGCCCACCACAACGCCTGGCTATTTTTTTGTTGTTGCAGTTTGGCCAGGGCTGGGTTTGAACCCGCCACCCTCGGCATATGGAGCCAGCGCCCTACCCACTGAGCCACAGGAGATTTTTTTTTTTTTAAGTACTGAATAACGCAATGGGTAGGAGATGGTAGTGCCAGACAGCCTAACTAAGGAAGCCTGTTGCCACTGAGTACAAAACAGAACTTGAACTTTCTGGGAGCAAAGTCAAAAAAAAAAAAAAAAACAAGAGTGTGACAGTGGGATGTGCTGTGCTCACTGGTAGTGGACGGGAGCTACAGTTTTCCCTGAGTTGGGAGCATTTACCGAGTGTCAATCACCCCTCACAGTAGTCTAGGTTTGAGCTGCGTGTGAGATTATAAGTCTGGGAATTCTGTTGGATGCAGATGGACCCTGGGCTCTGCTCGGGATACTAAGTAGACACCAGAGCCGCTGAGAATGACTGCGAAGGAGGTGGGGACACAGGGGAGTAAGTCGGAGAACCTGCTTCTGGGATGTCTAATCCCAGAGGCAGCAGATGAAAAAACTAAGACTTACTGGTTGTGAACTACGGAATGGGCATTTTTATGTTACCTTCGGGGACCCACATTGGCCTGCTAGAGCAAGCAAGACATGGCTGGATGTGCACACAGGCATCACTGTGATGAAAGACGCCCACGGTGTACAGCGCAGTCAGAAGACCAGCCTGACTTTACCAGCTGGGACCCAGCAAAGCCCTTCAGTGTCTACCATCCTTCAGAACTGCTGTGACAGCTCTGAGATATTAAAAATAAAAATATTTGAATATCTGTAAAAAGCTATAGCTGTCTATAAAGCAATACTTAACACAATATGAAAATAATGTACTAAAGCCTTTTGATGGCTATTCCAGAGACTCCTCAAGCCCACACACAAGTGCTGGGCCAACAGAACGTCCACATTGTTCCCTGCCCTCCTGAGTGCAAAGCCATATCTGAATATTTCACAGGACTCCAATATCTAAATGCCCGACCTACCTCTGCGTCGGTCCCTTCTCCTGTTTTCTCTTTCTTAATGGATCACATCATCGTCCTCCCAGCACACAGGCCAGAAACTTAGACATCCCTCCCCAGTTGACTCCTCATTCCGCTGACAAGTGTCCCTGTGTCCGTCCCATTGTCCCCCCTTGCCTCTTTCTAACTGCTCCCAGCTGCTCTTCTCCGCTCTGTGTTTCCCTCCTTCTGTCTCCTGCCCTTGCTCTTGCCAGTCTGAGCTCCTGAAGGCCAAGTCCAGTCCATGGCGCTCTCCTGAGATCCTCCACTGGTCTGCACAGACCCAGTGCAGACCCAGTCTCTGGCAAAGCCCACGGAGCCCTTCCTGGTCTCTGCTCTCCTTGCCGGAGTCTTGCTCACTTATCTCTTCCTCTCTCCCAAATCCAGACATATTGACCTGGAGGTCCCCAAATGTGCCATCGCCTCATCTCACCCCTATGTGCTGTCAATGCTTTTCCTGGAATAGTATTTCTATTCAGCTTATTCTTACAGGGATTCAAGGTTCATGCTCACCAGTGAAGACACATGTACATGTGCACACACACCCACATGCACACACCCACATCCACACACACCCACATGCACACACACACTTGCACGCACACACACCCACATCCACACACACCCACATCCACACACACCCACATGCACACACACACTTGCATGCACACACACCCACACGCACACACACACACACACCCACATCCACACCCCCACATCCACACATACCCACATCCACACACACACTTGCATGCACACACCCCCACATGCACACACTTGCATGCACACACATACACACGTGCACACACAGGCCTCCATCTCCACAGCCATTGGGTCAGAGCACTTCTTGTCCTGCAGTGGTTTCTTTGATGTTTTCTTCACCAGCCAAGCCCCTTGTGGGCAAGTCTTGAGATTCATTGTTTTCTCTCCATTGACCTATTCTGAGCCACATAAAGAGGGGCTACTTGCGACCCTGACCAGATGACTTGAGGAGACCCAGCAGAAGGAATCTTTTTTTGGTGGCTGCCTAGAAAGGGGAAGGGTCTTCCTCACTAGGCATGAACTTGAGGTTGGCCAGCGGGTGGATAAAGAGTTCAGCAGTTCACTCCTAGGGCCCTCTCTTATACTCACGGCATGTAAGGACAGCTGACCATCTGGTCATCCTCATGTTCAGGTCTGAAGAGCAGCCACGGCCAGCCAGTCCCTTTCATTAGGCTAAAGGCCTAGCAGAGAAACCATGGGATAGTCTGTTCTCAGGTCCCGTCCAGCAGGAGTGAAGAGTCCAAGGGAGTCAGAGGGCCAAAAAGAGACAAGCTGTGGGGCACAGACCCTTAAGCCCTGCAGTCAGTAGGAAAAAAGCCTTCTCCCAGGTCAAGGCGACAGAATGCCCCGGCCCTCAGGGTAACCCAATACCTGTGCTCCTGTGCTGAGGGAGAGAAGAGTCAGAGGAAGACGGAAGCACTAAACTCTTCCCTGTGAATCCACTCTCTGCTTAAGAAATTACAGAATCCTGCTTGACCATCATTATTCCTTCCTCACACACAAATACGTTCCTCATTACAATAGGGACTCACAGAGCGCTGGTGTTGTGATGTGCTTGGGCGCCGCGTAGAAACCCCAGACAACAGGCCCTCGCTGTCTGAAAAGGCATCTGGGCCCGTGTTGTTCCCAGCCTGCCCTCTGAAATTCTCGCACAACCCACCTCTCCTGTGAGTATCCTGCCATCAGAGCCAGCACAGAAATTCCCCAGAAGGTGCCCATTCTCCCACTGGACCTTCGCAAAACATACAGGCGACTCGCTTAGATGCAGCAGGAAGTAAGCAGGGAGGGAAATCGGCTCAATTCGGGGGGGTGTATCGTGGGCTTCTTTTTCTGCTTCGTTAGGTTCCAGGAAGACAGAGGGCTAGAGATTCACACCAACACACACACACACGCACACGCACGCGGCACACACCAACACACACACGCACGCACGCACGCAGCACACACCACACACCACCACACACTCACACACACACCAATGTGCACACACCAACACACACCACACACCCCAACACAAACGCACATGCATGTAGCACACACCAACGCACACACACACCAATGTGCACACACCAACACACACGCCCAATACACACACACACAACACACACGCATGCAGCACACACCAACACACCCACACCCAGTACACACACCAACACACATGCACATGCACGCAGCACACACCAACACACACCAATATGCACACCAACACACACGCACCCAACACACACACACCCAACACACACACACACCAATACACAGGCACATGCATGCAGCACACACCAACACACAAACACACCCAGCATACATCACACACATACCCGCCCAGCACACACCAACACACACACAACACACACCCTCCCCCCAGTGAGCAAGTGTGGCCTTTGCCACACTCCTGGCTGCCACAGATGAAAATAGTGAGTTACCTGTATCCTGGTCTCCTGTCAATATTTTAGCAGATTTTTATAGCCTGAAAATCTATAGCTCCATCAGGATTTCTGGCTTTCAATACTCTGGGCTTTATCCATTTTAATTTTAAAGCGAAAGCTCCAGGGGAAAAAGGAAAAACCAAAGGAGGTAGCGATGCTGATGTTCCTTGTTGAAAATAATCATTTAAAAAACCTTTTCATTTACAGTAATTTGCTTGGTAACACCCGAGTTAGCTCCGGTTACAATAAGGAGGCAGGTGATGAGGAAGTAAGGATACTGGTGATATCTCTCTTTTTGGGTACATAAATATATAAATTTGTGCAATGAGCATATGTTCAGTAAATATAATAAAAATAGAGGATGCCCAGAAAAATTTGACTATCAAACAATGAATACTTCTTAATGTAAGGGGCATACATCTATCAAAAAATTATTCATATTTGCATCAGATAGTCAAATTTAACTGGACATCCTCTATTTTATTTGGCAATCACTTATGAATTAGTTCTGATAATAAATGTTCAAAATGGAAAAGGAATTACACACAAAACAGACCAAATGCTAGCAGCATCCCTCTCCAGGTGATTTCTGTGGCTTTTCTTTTCATTAAACTTTCTGAAGTTTCCAAATCTTTGCCATAATTGTTATAATCACAAATAAAATACAAATGGAATTTTTAAAAAATAATCTGTGTCAGTTAGGCTAAAATTGAGATAAGTTGTATCCAAACAAAACCCAGATATACAAGAGATGTCTGCCTAGAGAGTGGACAGGACATACTGGATGTGAGGACCTAGAGTCATCCTTCATGGGTGAACTGAACAGCTAGTGTTTGATATTACCCTGGAATCCAAGATGTAAAGGAATTTTCACAGTGGGAAGCAGGCTCTATCATTGCAAACTGGAAAGGAGAACAGTAAAATTGTGAGTTTTTTAAGTAATCAAAGCATACAATAGGAAAAAGTAAGAATTCAAAGTTCCTAATACACGCTGCATCAATTCTTGCATTTGAATTTGCTCCTTTACCTTAAATTCAGCCATTATCTTAGAGTAGTAGCCTCAAAAAGCAAAACAAAAATTTCATGTCCACAGGCAATGATCATCCAACTTTAATATTACAGACCAGAAATTCATGGAGTCTTTAAAAACAAGCTTTACAGAATCACGAATATGGAATAATGAGGAAAATTGTGTTATTGTTCATAATAAAAAGCTAAAGTTTTTTTTCATGATTTAACAAATAGCATCAAATAACTTCCATTAATATTCCACTTAAGCCACAATCAGACACCATATTTGTTTTGATTTATAGTCATTTTTAAATTATTTTCACTTCACTGAATGACTTGTTGAAATTTCATGGTTTCTGTGGTTTTATAAATCACCCCAGGAAATGGTTCCTCACGAATTTGTTGAGATTTTTAATAAGTTTACATGAGTAATGACAATTAAGGGTTATTAAGACCTTAACATGATAAATATTAAATGTCCATTGTGGTCATTACTGGCTTTTATTCAAAGTCACTTTCTCGGTGACAGATGCTGCAAGGTGTCTCTGGAGGAAGCAGTGACGCAGAGACAGCCCTGCCTTTCCACAGCAGCCTTGAACTTCACCCTCTGGTCTCCACTAGCCGTTCTCCAGTCCCACCTGCAGCCCCTGGTAGGGAGCTAAGCAAAGGGCAGAGCTTAGCAGACGGCCAGCAGGCAGGCCTGAACGGTTTCATTTTGCTATAGGAGGCTTTTTTATTTATCTTGCTTTTTATTTTCTCTGCAGTCTGGATTCACTATCCCAAGCTAGGACTTAAGTAGGCACCAAGACGTGAGAAGAAGCAAGGCACTCCCCGCCCGTGAGTGAACCCAGGTGGTGAGAAGCTCAGGCAACAGCACCATCTCGTTAACAGCACCACACTGTGGCGCTGCTCCTGCCCCTTCACACGTGCAAAGCCTGGTCCCTCTGATGCTCAGAGTCTAAGCAAGGAGCCACTTAGCTTCTGGATGCCACAGACGGGGGCCTTGCTCAGGCCAGTTGCAAAGTCTCTAAGCTAAAGGAAACCAGAGAGCCAGAAAAAACTGAAAGGTTATTTCATGATATTTCAGGGAGCCCACCAAGCCTTACGAAGAGATGAACGGAGCCTGACCATTCCTCTGAGCTTACCCCACACCTTCAGTCAAGTTTGCCACAGTCGGGTCAATTTAAGAAATCTGACTGTCACATCTCTTTCATTCAAAAAACACCTTATTGCTTAGATCCCACCAGGAAGAGTTAAGAAAAAAATGCTTCAAGAAAGAGATTATTCTTCAGAGCATATGACACACACATACTCTAAATATAATATCCTGAGAATAAGACATTATTTATATAATGTTGATTAATTATGAATACATTTTAATGTATACTATATTAATATTGAAATGTTACTATTATATATTAATATAATGGTAATGTTATCTATTAATGAATTATGATATAAATATTATACGTTATTATAATATCAATATTGTATATTGATACAATGTTAATATCTTGGGAAAAGAGGGCACATGTCAGAGGGCAGAGGAAGTGACCTCAAGGATACCTTGGGCTCAGGTGCACAGCTGGCCCTCAATCCCTACCCTACTTCCCTCCTGAATATCCTAAACAACAATCAAATTCCAGGTCACAATGTGCCGAGTTTTTGCTCAGAATGAGAAATCCAGCCTATGGGCTGCTTTCTGGAAAGGTGTTTTCGGGAAAAGCTTTCCTCTTGTCAGCACTACTGGCTTCCAAGAACCTGACCCAGATATTTGACTCTGATTTATAATAATCATGACACCAGAATCAGTTCTGAATCACAACACAGAAAAAAGGTAAGTTTCTGGGATAAACTAGAGATGCAGGCTGTTCCCATGCAGGTGTGGAATCAAGGTTCATTTCTGAGACTCCCTGAGCCCCCAGAGTAGATTTCCCATAGAATATGCTGTCAGGACACCACACCAATGGTGTTCACCACAGAGTCAAAATAACGCTCCACTAACAATATTCTAAAACCCTATCACACTTCTGAGAACACATCAAACAGCTTTGTCCCTGCTCGGTGCACGGGCACCTGTGCCCAAGGCACAGGCGGGTTCCTCCTCCGGCAGCAGACAGGCTGGAGGCTAGGACTTAGGCTCTGCTGGGTGGGCAGCCTCGGGGTGTGGCTCAGTTTAGAAGCCTCTGGCAAAGGGGGAGGAAAGTGCGAGGCCTCCAGACACAATTATTCCAGAGCCAACCCTCAGCCAGGAGCAGCACCCAACTCTGCAGGGGATCTCCCTATGGGGCCTGGTGGAGGCAGGAGGAGGGCCCAGATGGCACTGGGGGTAGTGGAAGGAGCAGGGTGGGAAAGGCAAGGAGAGCCTGATGGGGAAGGGGGATTTCTTCCTCTCAAGGTTTCTCTTCTCTCTCAAGAGTCCCAGCCTCACTCTGTTCTCACGACTACACCCTAGAGTCCCAGAGTAGCAGCCCATACAGCTTATGGCTAGGAGGAGTGAGAGTTCTAAGAAATACCTGTACAGCTCAATAATGGAACACCTTAGAGAAAAGGGCATGGGGAGGGATTTAGCTCCTAACAAGCATGAGAGAGCTCGTGAAATGAGATCATTGATGAATTGGCAGTCTCTACACCAGTGGTGTTGAGAGGCACGAGATCAGCCTTATATTAGGCTGGAGGAGAAGGCAGTCAGGAGCGTGCGCATTCTATCACAGACCTGCTCACTCTGACTCTGTCTCCTCTGCTGCCTGCAGAATGCCAGCACTGCGTCTCTCTGCTAAAGATCACTAAGCTCTGCTAAAGACTAAGATCTATCTTTCTAAGAAGACTGCTTCCTCTCTCAAAGACTAGCTCTTTCTTTATCTCTTCCTTCTGCTAAAGTAAATAGCCCTCAGGCACACAAGAGCAGTTGTTCCTGAGTAAGATAACAGCACAGCGGGTCTGCGTCCAGAAGACAGCTAGATAGGCTGGGGCTGGAGACCAAACAGTCCCAGGCCCAGATAAGTGGCGTCCACGCAGGGACCTCTGATGGTGGTGTCAGAAGTGGGATAGTGAATGCCGCTGACAAATGGTGTATCCTTCCCAATAGAGAACAAGCCACCGAGATCAGCTAGACATGGGCTGAAGGGAGAATAAGCTAAGAATAAACAAAAGAAAAAGGAGAAAAACGGAAAAGAAATATATAAGAGAAAAAGACAGCCAGCAACAGGCCTTCTTCATCTAGGTTTCTTTCCTTCTTTCCTACGTTTTCTCTTTCCAAATTCCAACTACCTCTTCTGTGGAAAAAAAAAAAAAACAAGAAGCCCTGAGCCTCTTCTGTGAAGTGACTGGGGAAAAAAGTGGGTAAAAGCCTGTAGATAGGAAAGAGAAAAGGGTGAGAAAAGCTTTAGGTAAAACAGCAAAGAGAAAAGTTTGGGAACAGGTGGTGAGAGTTTATTAAGTTAGGAAAGAGAACTTGTAAGCGCAGTCCCCTATATCTTCATCCATTGCCGGCAGGAAGTAGGTTTGGAAAGACCAACGCCCCAGATCCCTTTCCGGCAGTTAAGAGTTCAGTTTGAAAGAAAGGAATTGAGGTAGATTAAGGGGGCGGGTGAAACAACAGGGGAAGTGAGGTTTTGTAAAAAAAAAAAAAAAATGCTAAGACTCCAGAGTAAAAGAAACGGCTAAAGAGAGCTCCTGCCCCTTTAGAGCAGCCAAAGGTTCTAAGAAGAGTTGAAAAGGGAAGATTGTAAAAAGTAAAAGGCCGAAAAAAAAAAAAAAAGAATCATGGCAAATGAGATACAGCAGTTGAAATATCAGATGGAACAGCTTAAAGATCAGATTAAGGTTATGGCAGCTGATATAAAACAGTTGAGAGATCAGATGAATAATCTTATCGTTGAAGCCAGGAAATGCTATATGGACATAACAACTCAAATTGGGCAGCTGGAAGATCAGAGGGTAAATCCCCCAGTTAACATCAGATGCCGTAAGTGTGGGAAGCTAGGCGAAGAGTGCTTAAAAGGGAAAGAAGAGTGCTTAAAAGGGAAAAGAGTGCTTTAAAAGGGACAAGGACGCTGAATGCTAAAGAAAAGGAACAAAGAGCATGTAAATTTCCAGTTATACGTCCCAAGTGTAAAAAGTGCTTTAATTGGGCAAACGAATGCTGTTCTCAATTTGATAAAGATGGAACACCTTTATTGTAGGGAAATTATCAGTTGGGCCGGAATCAGGATCCACTGGTAAATGAAAAAGCTAAAACAACATAGTTTCTTTAATATTTTCCTTTCAAACTATTCTCGGAAAAACAGTATAATTCAATTCTACGCCATGGGAGGAGCACTCTGTCAGCTTGGTTAGACCTGTGGTGCCTCAGCACAAAACCGAGGAAATTAAACCAGACCGGTGGATGGTGATGGAGAAGAATTAGTTTAAATGTGTTAGTGGAATATTTGGTTATCCCACGTGGTGAAGGGGTAACCCACCTCTCATCAGCGTCTGTGTACTATAACCGGGTCCAGCTAAAGAGCCTGGACACAGCCCAAAGGGGAAAGGGACGCTCCGGGTAAGTGACTCCTTTAGAAGATTATGAGAGGGAGGACAGAGGGCAGGAAGAGTGACTGAGAGTCAGACCACCTTTGCACTAGGGAGCTCCCATTGAAAAAGGGTCTGGAATCAATTAGCAAAATTTCCGCTGGAAAAGCAGCTTGAAAGCAGGAAAAACTCTGCTGCTGAGGAACTGTGAAGTGCAGGACCACTGAAGGACCATGAGCAACAGAGCCTTTGAGAGGAACCGTCTTGTCTACGGCCAGACCACCCTGAACACGCCCCATCCCATCTGATCTCAGAAGCTAAGCAGGGTCGGGCCTGGTTAGTACTTGGGTGGGAGAGGAGCAGTCTGTTGAGAGCTGTGAAGGGTGGATTTGTTAGGACCGCAAGTAGCAAAACCTTGGAATAGTGAGAGAAAAATCCTTGCTTGCAAAGATTGCGAGGAAAGCCATTATCCTTTGTTCCTCTGTTAAGTAAATATCAAAGGAAAGTTCATACAGTTAAAGAAATGGTAAATTCTCTCAACTTAGATTTTTCTCAGTTTGTTTTCTCAGGTCAAAGGACCCTTAAGGGAATTAACATTACAATCACCATTTTTCCTTTAGTGGCAGCTGAAGTTTAAATTACCGTATTCTTTTGCCTAGAAAGAAAAGGGCTAGATAACAGAAAAGAACTACCCTTGCCACATTAAAAATTTTGTTTGTATATGAAAAGGAGGGGGATGTAGCAACCCATATAGCCCATGGCCAGGAGGAGAGAGTTATAAGAAATACCTGTATAGCTCAGTAATGGAACACCTTGGTGGAAAGGGCAGGGAGAGGGATTTAGCTCTCCTAACAAGTGTGAGAGCTCACGAGATGAGAGCAGTGGTGAACTGGCAGACTGGACACCTGTGGCCTTATATTAGTCTGGAGAAGGCAGACGGGAGCATGCGCATTCTGTCACGGACCTGCTTACTCTGACTCTGTCTCCTCTTCTACCTGCAGAACGCCAGCACGGGGCATCTCTCTGCTGAAGATCACTAAGCTCTGCTAAAGACTAAGATCTATCTTTCTAAGAAGACTGCTTTACTCTCTCAAAGACTCTCCCCCCACCCCCCTTCTGCTAAAGTAAATAGCCCTCAGCACCTAAGAGCAATTGTTCCTGAGCCAGAGAACAACATAACAGTTGGTGTCTGGAACACAGCTAGATAGGCTGGGGCTGGAGACCAACCAGTCCCATGCCCTGATGAGTGGCAGGCTTGAAGGGACCTTGACACCTCAACACCTGGGGTGTTCAAACTCCAGCCAGTAGGCCGCACGCAGATTATTTGAGGACCTCTGCTCATCTGTGGGGGTGTGTGGGACGTCACAGGAAGGACCTTTCTGTCTGTGCTGTCATTAGTGTTTTTGTATTTACTGTGTGGCCCAACACAACTCTTTTTCCAATGAGCCACAGAGGGAAAAAAAGATTGAAGACCTCTGTTCCCCCCAAGAAGGGACGCAGAGAAGAGGCCTTCCAGGGCTGCAGGAAAGCCCAGCCTGCTGGACCAGGAGGTCAGGGTGGAGGGACAATCGCCACTCTGCAGTTCCCACCAAAAAGGGAAAGGGCGTGGCTGCAAAGTAGCCCAGGCAAGCACGGACAGCAGAGAGGGATGCTGACCAGGGCCAGTGGAGAAGGGCAGCACTGCCGGAGGCACAGAGAGGCCGGAGGAAAACTCACAGCCAATTTCAAACTGAGAGGAAGGCGATTCACACCCTGCAGGCCGCTGTGCCTCCCTCCATCCGCTCACCTTGTCCCCAGCTTTAGAGGGACCCACCCCCAGCTCTCCCTGGAGGCCTCTGCACTTCTCTTTGTTCTTGAGTGAAAGGTCTCTGCTACCTTGAGACTTGTCCAGCTTACTTTGCTCTCTGTTCAGGCCACCTGCGCCACTGCAGCTTCACTTTCACTTTCCAATGCCAGCTGTGCTGCAGCAGAACTTTCCAGGCCGGCAGGGTAATTGAACCAGGTCGGCTGGGTTCAGGGAACTGGGACCCCAGCGCCCACCTGGGCCCCAGCGCCTACTGGGATCCCAGCCCCCACCTGGACCGGGACGTCCTGTCTCAGGCACAGTGTCAGCGTTTACCCTTTGGCCCAAGGACCAGGATGGCTGTTCAGAAGCTTCTGCTTTTGAAGCTGACTAGATCTGGGTTTCTGTTTCTCCTCCCAGTTATCAAGGTCTCCCTGAGTGCTGGACTCACCACGTTCCTGGGGGAAAGGGGCATAAATCCTAACGACGATGGGGTGGACTGTTTGGTGAGGGCACACCGTAACACAAGGCAACAAATAATCAGCGGGGCAGATGAAATCAAATGTTTCTGGACACGGAGCAGGAAAGGAGTGGTGAGCTGACTGGAAGCTCTGGGGAAGTCCAGAGCAAACAAACATAACCACATTTGGGGCCACCACGGAGGTGTGTCCAGTGTGTCCTGCGTTCATCCAGATCTCAGTAATCACAACTCCGTATTCAATTTGGATCCTTTGCCAGCTAATTCAGGTTCACCTGGGTGCCACTTTCTCTGCCACTGAACAGCGCAGCTTTCCCTGCGTCTCCTCCACAGGCCACGCCCACCCTCATTCTCGGGGTCCAGCTGGGAGGAACCCTGTGGAGACCAGGGCAGAGGTGGGGTCCCTGCTAGGCGGTGCCCTGACTACCCCTGCTCACACTGCCTTTCTGACTGACCTGATTTCTCCACTTAGAAAGTGTGTGAATTGGACAGATTATTAACCTCTCTGTGACTCAGGGTTCCCAGGGTTAGAACAGGGATTCACCAGCCTTGCAGGTTCACTGTGGGGCTGAACCACAGGACATGTGGGGACACGTGCACACTGCCTGGCCTGAGCACTGCCTGGCTGTGACTCTCAGCAGCTCTGTCCCTCAGGCCCCCCGCCCAGGTCTAGCATCCTCCTCGGACTCCAGAGAGACAGCTGTTCATGAACGGCCCAGGCAGGTCAGGGTCCACCAACCAAAGAACCTGATCCCAGGAGGTCTCACCTGGTGATTTCTCCTCTGACTGAGAGTTGCTAGAATTTCAATCCATCTATAATTCCCATTACTGCTACGTGCTGCCACCTCAGGGTGGTGCCCCTGGAAGGTATGGTGCCTGCTGGCTGGGGCCTAGGCCATGGCGGCCTGCTGTGTCCCTCTGTCACAAATGCAGTGAGGTGTGGGCTGCGTGGCCCAGGCTGGCGATGTCAGTGCTGGAAAGCTGTGCTCTGCCACGTCTAAATCACCTAGAGGCAGGAAAGAGCTGCTGGGGTGGGGACACGTGAGGGGCCCAGTCCGTGGAGTATTTCCCTCTTTTCCAGGCCTGACCGTGTGGGGGTCCCTGTGGGTACTGTAGGATGGAGAGAGGGAGAGTACGTATGCGTGTCTAGGTTTGCTTTTGAAATGTCTAAAATTTTAGGAAAACACACAGGGGATTTGAAAGGGGTGTAAGGAAGAGGGTACGAAGCTTAGGAGAAATAAATGACACACGGGCGCCCCTCTGCCTTGCTCACTTCTCTAACCTAGAAACAGAACCCTCAGCAGGAAGAGGAGAAAAGAGAGAGGGAGCAAAGATGTTGGAGCCCAGGCAGGAATTAGTTTGCCGTGGTTGCTCCTAAATGCATCCCCACAGACTCAGCTGCTTACAATGCCACGGATCAGCTGGTGCTGCAGATCCAGCATGTTCCATGGCCCAGCAATGCCATCCCAGGGCTGGGCCAGCCCAGTGCTCAGCTCCCTGGGGAGAGATGGGCATCTCAGCACGTCCAGGCTGGCAGCGGTCAGTCTGGAGCTGCAGGGCAGAGCCCGCCCGCCCTCGCTGGCTGTCAGGCAGTGTCCCCACCGAGTGGCTCCAGCTTTGCGCTGTAGTATTTGGGGTCCTTCTTGGGCTTTCTCTCTGTGACCTGCTCCTCTGCGACCGTCAGAGAAAACGCTTTGCTTTCAAAGGCTTCTGTAGTGAGGTCAGGCTCACCAGAATAACCTCTCTCTTTCAAGGTCTACTGACTTGGGACTTCAGTTACATCTGCAAAATCCCTTCCCAGCAGTGGGAAGATTACTGTTCGTTGAATAACTGGAGGTAAGGGGTAAGCATGTGTACTCCTGGGAACAGAAATCATGGGGCCATCACATGTAGAATTTTGCCTCCTACAGTCCCAAAGCGCGGAGCGGAGCCCTGACTCTCGGCAGCACTGTCCAACCTAGGAAGGAATAGCAGGGCAATGTGCACTGGAATTCGGGGTCATAGGGAGTCATAAAGATGCTAGACCCCCAACTAGCATGTCAGCAGCACAGCTCCAGTCCTGAAGCTGCCATGGGAATGGGCAGCTGGACGTTGGAGCAGTGACCAGTGTGCACATCTGCCTAGTAGCCAGCAGCACTGTGCTCTTAAAACCTGGAACTAGGTCAAAACTTAGACATGAGTCTGAAGCTGAGTCATATACTAAAAATTAATGACGGTGATATTTCTTACACACCCAACAAGACAGCAGTGAGAGACCTTATCTGTCATATAAATATTTTGTAGTATCCCCAGTGCCACTGCGTATTTTTTTCATCATCACGGGGACGAATGAGCGAATGAATAAAGGAATAAGTGAAGTAGCAAAGGAATGAAACTAGTAATTAATAGCTTTAAAAAGTTCACAAAAGCCAAAACAGTTTTGAATCACTCTCCCTTTCAGGTAAATAAATAGATTTAAAAAAAGAAAAAAAGAGAGACATTCGGGCAACTCTTTAAAAAAAAATGTGTTCAGTAAAAAGATACTGATTTCACCAAGATAACTGGGGATTTGCTAGATTCACAGTATAAACAGTTATTTTCTGCAGGATCTTTTTGCATGCTTTAAAATGCCACTGTCCACTCTTCTCTGAGTGGGATACCATAAGCCACCTTTCCAAAACATATCTGACACAAACCCCTTTCTCTGGGACTCCTGGATCAAGGTTAAACAAGCAGTTCCCACCTCGCCGTTGTGAGTCTTGTGGAGGAGGAAAGGAAAATGGCAGAGGGGTGCCATGGTCTTAAAGTGTTGCTGGAAGTGGCACCCAGCATTCTGTGTGCCATTTCATTGGCTAAAGCTTCTCAGATGTAAACATGGTAAAGAGCTGTAACCCTCCCGCGGAGAGCGTTCAATGGAGCAGATTCTAGGAGAACACTTTGAAAAACTCTACATGGGCTCAGAAGATGGAAATCTTGCTGGATTTGGGGCACCCCATGTTCCCCGCAGCAGAGGAAGGGATCAGAACCACAGGGCAGTGCAAAATTATACCACATACAAATTGGATTTCACCCCAAACCTGCTACTCTTGTCACCAGGTGACTTGTATTCATCTTCGGTTATGAATCTTGGTACATATGATTTCAATTTTAATACAGTTTTTTCCTTTCTTAAAATATGAATACATCTTTTGGCATTCTCTTTATATAACATATGCAATTTTATAAGTTAAAGCTAAGATATACTTAAATCTTAAATTATGTATAATAACATACATATATATAATCCTTATATACACTAATGTATATAATTTTAAATTCAAACAGCTATGCAGTGATAGCTGGAGGAACCATGACTAAAATCTATTTGAGTAAAACATCGTGGAAGCAGTGAAAACTGGGATTCTTTCAAAAATCCAGGAACTGGCCAGTGGCTGTGTTTTAGGAATGTGTGGTTTTACTCTCTCCTGGGCCATGTGTTTGAAACAACATAATAAGAAGTCTTACATTTTCATCTCTGCCCAGAGCTGCTTTGTTTCATGAACTACGGGACTGACTCAGATTTGACTTCACCTGAATGAAACTAGTCCTTACTCCCAGCCATGTGTCATCAGGATTTAAAACCAATTCTGCAGGTAGAGGTGGGGGCTGTGCCAGCTCTGCAGATGGGCACAGCTGCAGAGGCTGCACCCGGGAGAGGTTTCAAGTCTGTTAAGTGGCTTTGTGCATTTTCCAGGGGCTAAAATGAGCTCAAACCCATTGGAGTATTCATAAAACACACTCTTTTCTCTTCCACACGGCCTTCATAGTAGTCTAAATAATTTATTTTGTTAGCCAAAATCTTTGAGTTGTGAGAGACCATCCCACTAACTTCTAACTAGAAGTCATAGCTAATCATCTTGTTTGTTTTGGCCAGGGCTGGGTTTGAACCCGCCACCTCCAGCACATGGCCTGGCGCCCTACTCCTTTGAGCCACAGGTGCCGCCCATCATCTTGAAGCTTTATGCAGTTTCTCCATTTGATGCTTCTTGTAAAACTAGACAGAGTCTCACTCTGTGAGACTAGAGTGCCATGGTGTCATCACAGCTCACAGCAACCTCAAACTCCTGGGCTCAAATGATCCAGACCCAAGTAGCTGGGACTACAAGTTCCCGCTACCCTGCCCAGCTTATTTTTTCTATTTTTAATAGAGACCGGGGTCTTGTTCTTGCTCAGGCTGGTCTTGAACTCCTGAGCTCAAAGGATCCTCCTGCCTTGGTCTCCCAGATGCTGGGATAACAGGGGTGAGCCACCACATGCAGCTGACATATTATTTTTTATCTGGGCTATTAAGAATATATACTTTAGTTATCAATCACTTTTTCCACTTTGAACAAAGAATTGGAGGAAACATGAGGGAAGGAGCAGGGAGGGCTGTGTCCACAGCGACCACAGATAGAGCTAACTTGGCTGTGGCAGGTGGGGACTCCACGATGGACTGAGAACAGCATGAATGCTACTGGCCTGTGAATATGTGAGGCAGAACATTCCAAACTGCTCTTTAGTAGAATCTGAATCTAGGTGCCTAAAGCTTAAACTGATAGCAAAAAAAAAAGCATAGCTACCCTCCACACCCCTGCAATCCTCTCTATGCATAGCAAAACTTTCAAAAAATTATAAGGCAAACTTTTATTTACAATTTGATAAACCAAAAATCTACTATACAAAGTTTTGAAACTTCTAGAACATGAAAGGTCATTTTCCAAGAGCCTGATGAAGAAAATGGCCACCTCGCACGGGAGCAATGATTCACAGGAGTCACGTCTGAATCGTGTCCTTTCCCACGGATCTGGGCAGACAGTGCTGATTCACAATCAGCCCAGAAAGTAAACCGGAGACTTCTGGCACAAACTCACACATATACTCTCATCCACCTTCACATCCTCGTTCTGCCCTTTGAGAAGGGAAGTGGCCCTGTCCCTGTGACGCGTCTCCTTCGAGTCCCTGCCCTTCACAAGGACAGCGCTCTGGGGATGGGTTCGCCTTTCCTCCACCCTCTGTCTATTCTTCTCTGCTGGGTCAGTCCCTCAGCACTGCGCACATTCACACACACACACCTAAGTTCACAGACTCATCCTAGAAAGGGCTTCATACCTCCTTCTCGCTGAATATCGCCATGGTCACCCTCCAAGTGCTCCCCTTGGGAAGCCGTGCACCAAGTTCAAAGCAATATTGGAACTCTTTTTCTGGAATGAGCATCAGAGAAAGTACTTGAAAGTGGACTAGGTGCTGGTGTTGGTACACTGCTTCCCTGGGGGACAGGGGTTTTCGAGGGTGACCCTAGTGATACTCAGCAGCGAGGCATGTAGCACCTTCTCCAAAAGGAGTTTGTGAACCTGATAGTCAGACCTCGTACACGGGTGTGTATCGGTATGTGTCATCATTTTCAAAAAACAACTCGCAACAGCAGTGAAAGCAAATTCCCCTGCATCCCACATAACCCTCGCCATCCAAAGTGAGGGAAACTGGGTCATGGAAGCTTGTTCAGCGTTCTCAGAAGGGAGGGAAACATTCTTTTTTAGAAGTTCCCAGAAAATAAGACTCTGCATGTCTCATATGCCTGGATTGTTACAGACCTCCTCCTGACCCAATTCCTCTAGGATGAGTTTGTGAACTTAATTGTGTGTGTGAACATGCGCAGTGCTGAGGGAATGACCCAGAGGAGAGCGGGTGTGAGCAGAGTGCTCACGACGACCCAGAGGACAGTAGGTGTGAGCAAAGTGCTCACCATGACCCAGAGGAGAGTAGGTGTGAACAGAGTGCTCACGACGACCCAGAGGAGAGTAGGTGTGAGCAGAGTGCTCACGACGACCCAGAGGACAGTAGGTGTGAACAGAGTGCTCACCATGACCCAGAGGAGAGTAGGTGTGAGCAGAGTGCTCACGACGACCCAGAGGAGAGTAGGTGTGAGCAGAGTGCTCACATCTAAGCTGCTTGAATCAATATCTATGATGGGGGAGAAGGATTATTCTGGTTGAGAGAAAGTGACCAACGTCCACACTAGACTCCAGGAGAACAGTCCATTCTCTCCAGATAACATGGGTGCCACGCAGTGGTGGTGGGGAAGACCGGTTAGCATGTAACCATTGTTCTTATACCATTTACAAAATTGCCCATTATTCCTTTTCTGTCCTCTGAGCTCTAAACTTAAGCATCTAACTGTCCACAGTTTTGCCACATAAAGCCAGCAACAGACTGTATACAGGACAGTGATCCTGTAAGGGTACAACTCTGTGATTTTACAGGACCTTTTTGAGTCTGGGTGTGTGTATGTGCACACGCTTTACCACTGCATCACGGCTGCCCACAGAACTCAGTAGCATGATGGGCAGATCTGCAGCCTGAGAGCTGTGGGCTGCGCCTGCCGCCGGGGGTACCAGCACTGTCCCAGCTAGCTTTGGGACATGTAATCTACGATGCTGGCACAATGACAAAATCACCTAAGGATGCATTTCTCAGACTGTGTTCCTGTTATTAGGTGACGCATGACCGTATCTGACATTTCCATGTGAGGTGACCAAGCTAGAACTCTCCCTTACCCCTCCGTCCTCCCACACTAAATCTTATTTCTCCTCCAAAATTCCCTTATCAGTAGAGGTGTCATTATCTATTACCTTGCTAAAGACTGGAATTTAGAGATTGTGTCTGACTTTTTGCTTCTCCTTACCCCATAATCTAATCCATCGACGAGTGTTATTGCTTCCACCCTCCAATTACACGGGAAACCACTCATTTCTCTGTCTGCCCCCCGTTACCCTGGGCTAAGCCGTCATTACCTCCTGTCTGAAGCACTGCAGTCCCAACCATCCTCCCGACTCCTCTCTGGACGCCTGCAATCCGTTCCCCACACAGCCTCTAGAGTGGTCTCTTTAAAACGCCAGGTCATGGCATTGCCCTGATTACTTACGTCCTTTCACTGGCTTCTCAGCCCCTTTAGATACAAAGCCTCCACTCTTTACACAGATGTCCTGTAAACCCGGCTTTCGCCCACCTCTCTGTCATTATCTCACACCACATGCCCCATTCTCTACGTTCCAGACATACATTGCTTTTTCCCGTCCTGCACTTTATCAGCCAGGTTCATGGCTGAACTCCTGCAGGCCCCGTACCCTGTCCATGACCATTAACATGAGTTACTCATTATGTTCTCCAGGCCCTCAACTGCTCCCTGATTCCCAGTGTGCCAGCTGCCCCACCCGCACCCCTGCTGTCCAGCCTGGAAGAAATTTTACAACCGTGCAGATCAGAACCATTGTCAGGTATGGTCTTTGGTCTCGATGCTCAACAAACTATTTACTGTCTTACTTGTTATCTCTGGGCAGGTACCCCCACTTCCTTCCCCACTGTCATCATTCCTCTCTAGCTTTTCAAACCAGAGAAAAAGTAAAAGCTCCCTCAGTCCAGTGCCCATTTAAACTCAGAGTAAGGTGTCTGTCCATCCGTTTGCAATTCTCTCCACAGAATCTCATGGGCAGAAGTCTTTCAGTTTGAATAAGCTGTATGTGAAGCACCAGAGTACTAAATTAAATGCGGTTTAGATGGCAAAGACGTGGAACCTCCCAGGAGGCCTGCGTTGAGGGTGACGCAGTAGCCAATGCCACCAAGGCCCCTTCCATTTTTTTCCCACAGTCCTCCACGCTGGGAGGACTGTGGGAAAGAGCTTTTCTTTCATCCTCTTATTAGAAGGAAAACCCTTTTCCTGAGAGCAAGATGGTGCCCAGGGTCCGTGGCCAGGACTGGCTCCCAGGCAATGTCACTGGGAAATGTTGAGCAGTCTGCTCTCCATGAAAATGCAAATAACCCTCAATTATTTATCTCCACATAAACAATGTTCTTTTTCTTTTAGTTCCACACATAGACAGATAGGTAAATGATGGACAGACAGACAGATGGTACAATTGTCTTGTATACATTTACAACATTAATATCTCCCAAGCACCCCCAACTATAATCCATTATCCTTCCTCCCAGGCTGCCCCTGTGCTGTTGGTGACCGTGACAGACACATCCAGATTAGACTGTTGGGAGCTGGATTACATTCTCCCATTGCCTCTACCACCTCTCCAGTGAAAACTTCGTACTGTGCGTTTCCCTCCTAAATATCTCCCAAATCCTTGTTCACTTCCTGGGTCCCTATTCAAGAATCACTGCCTCTTCCCAAACATTCAGTAGCTCTGAATGTCTTCTGTGTCCCTAGACCCTCCTGCTCTTTCATACATCCTCTCCAGTTTTTGTGGAGACACCTTTCTATTATACAAGTTGGTTCAAAATTCTTCAGTGGCTATACCTGCCCAACGAGTGAAACCGAACCTTCTCCCTTTCCATGTGGACTCCATCACCTGGACTCTAATTCCCCTGTCTCCCTTCCACTCTCAGCACATGAGGTTCTTCCTGCACAACTCATTATTCTCTCTTGTGCTTCCACACACTGGACCTTCTGTCTCTCTCTGCCAGAGGTGTCACAAGAAAACTCCTTATCCTTAAAGTCCCGGAGAGCACCTTACCCAGTGTCGAGTCTTCTCTGAATAGCTCAGAGAACATGGGTACTTTGTACTCTGACCACGCCCACACACCTCTTCCCAAGAGACATTTCTCACTGCATTGTAATTCTTGGTCTGTAAACTCCTTTAGGACAGAAACAGCTTCATCTTGCTACACCCTATACCTAGACTAGTGGCTGGCACATGGTAAGTGCCAAATAAATGCTTACTGAATAACCAAATGAATGAATGTATGAACATTGAATCTCCAGACTAATAATGGATGCTGTTCTGAGAACAACAGAGAGTGGTTGGGCAAAGTGTTGCTATAAAGAATCCCAGATCAAGAATACCCAATCGATGTTCCTCCAACAATAAGGTAAGATGGGTACAAATGTCTCTAGTACTCAAAAACCAAACTCCTGTAAACTAGCAACAAAGGGTCATCTGCATGTAAAATACAGTGGGCGACACATGAAACAGATGTGACAAAGACTTCTAGAAATCAAGTCATTTCCTCTCCTCCAGTGGTCCTCAAACTATGGCCTGCGGGCCACATGCGGCCTGCCGAGGACATTTATCCGGCCCTCTGGGTGTTTTTGTTGCCTTGCCTGTGCTGCTTAGCAGCCAAATTGTCTCAGGCCACAGTGCACATGTGTGGAATGTGCACCAACTCTCCAGCTCTGCTCCTTCTCTCTGTCTATCCCCACTGGGTGTGTTTTCTGTCCTGCTTAGCAGCTCACTCGTCCCGGCCTGCAGTGCACATGTGTGGAATGTGCCCCCCACTCTCTGACTCCCTCCTTCTCTCTGTCTCTCCCCACCCCTCCTTCTCTCCGTCTCTGACTCCTCCTCTCTGTCTCTGGTGTAATCGGAGGAGTCACCACGTTGCCTGTGCAGAGCCTGCTGCTGCCTAAGGATCGAGGTAAGAACAAGTGAGGTCTTTTTTTTTTTTTTTTTTTTTTTTTGCAGTTAGTAGGGCCTTTTTTGTGGTTAAGGGGGGGCCTTTTTTTCCTGAAGTTAGGAGGTTCTTTTTTTTTTTTTTTTTTTTTTTTGGAGATGGGGGTGCCGTTTTTATGAAGTTAGAAGTGCCTTTTTTTTGAAGTTAGGAGAGCCTTTTTTTTAAAGTTGGTTAGTTGGTTGGGGGTGGTTTCTAGGGGGGTTTGCATCACAGTGATAATGCAAATAGTCAGCGCTCAGTGCTAATGCAAATTGTCAGAGCTCAGAGGTAATGCAAATAGTCAGTGCTCAGTGCTAATGATAATTGTAAGTGTTCAGTGTTGGTGCAAATTGTTAGTGCTCAGTATTAATGCAAATTGTCAGCAGTCAGAGTTATCGTAACTGGTCAGTGCTCAGTGTTATCACATGGGGTCCCCAAACTGGTAATCTGCCTAGGGCCCCATGGGAACTTAATCTGGCTCTGCAGACAGCCAAGGAGTAGGAAACCCAATTTAATTGACAGTAAGTGCATTTGTATTCTGATTGCTATTCAGTTGTGTATGATGTTGTATGCTGTGTGCTGTGTAAGCCCTGGTTCACACTGTTGCAATCTCTGAACATATGCTTGTATGGCTGAACTTGCATTAGATTCAGAAGAAAAAAGGCATATGTGTCTTCTTTTTTCCTGCAGTAGAATCTGATCACAAGGGTCTTCTCACCCAAAGCGATCAGATTCCTGTGCGAGTTCACAGATCGCAGTGTGGTTCACATAGGATAATGTGAACTGGAAAGGTAGTGGAGGAATAGGCTCTGTAATTGTGTCTGTTCACACACTGCACCAATGTGAGTCTGAGGGAAAAGCAGAGTTCCACCATATGGACACTGGTGAGGCTGAAATGATGTGGACTGGCAAGGCTGCATTGATGGACACTGATCAGACTGCACTGATGGGCAGTGTAGTCTATATGTCTCTGTGTGGGCAAAGTTATTGCTGGCATATTGTTCTTGTAGCACTGTATATATCGGTATTTTACTAATAGCAATTTGGAATCCCTAGGAAACAATGATATCAAGAAAGAGAAAAATTGAGTCGGAGTGTAGGATGTTCAAAGAACAGTGGACTTATGATTACTTTTTCATACAGTGCAAGGAAAGAGCTGTGTGTTTGATATGCCAGAATATAGTGTCTGTGTTCAAAGAAGACAATTTGCGTCGACACTATCAAACCCAACATAAAGATAAATATGATTGTTTGGTCAGAGAAGTAAAAAAAGATAAAATATTAAAACTGAAATATACATTGACAACTCAGCAAAATACTTTTGTGAAGCAGAAACAGCTAAATACTTCATCACTGCAAGCAAGTTTTAAAGTTGCCAAGCTAATAGCGTGCATTGGCAGACCGTTCGTGGAGGGAGAATTTGTTAAAGAATGCCTTCTTTCTGTTGCCAAAGAGATGTGTCCAGAGAAGGCTGATTTATTTAGTACAGTGAGTCTTTCAGGACCTACAATTACATAATGGATTGAAGAAATGGGAGACAATTTGCATCAGCATTTGCAAAACTCCACACAAAAACTTTCCTATTTTTCCTTGGTACTCAATGAAAGTAATGATGTTTGTGATTCTGCACAACTTCTAATTTTTATTCATGGTATGAATGACTATTTCAAAGTCACAGAAGAGCTTGCTGCACTGCAAAGCATCAGAGGAAAAACTACAGGAGAGGATATCTATAAAAAGGTTTGCCAAACTGTGAATGGTTTGGAGCTGGACTGGGCAAAACTAGCCACTGTGACAACTGATGGTGCTCCTAGCATGGTGGGGTCTAAGAAAGGAGTAATTGCTCACATTAACCAAGAGATGGACAAACATAACCATTCCCATCCAATAGCCATACACTGCCTCATCCACCAACAAGCGCTGTGTAGTAAATCACTGAAGTGGGACTCTGTTATGAAAACTGTAGTATCTTATGTTAACTTCATTAGAGGTAATGCACTAAACCACAGACAATTTCAGGAATTTCTGTCTGAGCTACATGTTGCCTGGGAAGATGTTCTGTACCACATAGAAGTCCATTGGCTGAGTCGAAAGAGAGTTTTTAAATATTTCTATGACTTACTTCCACAGATTATAGATTTTCTGCTTTCAAAAAACAAAGAAGTACCAGAGCTCAATGATACAGAATGGAAATGGCACCTTGCCTTTCTGACTGATGTAACTGAATTACTCAACAGTTTCAATGTGCAACTTCAAGGAAAGGGGAAGCTCATCTGTAATATGCAATCACATGTGAAAGCATTTGAAGTAAAATTAGGCCTCCTCATCAAACAAGTGAAGGAGGAAAATTTCTGCCATCTCCCCACAACTCAAAATCTGTTAGTGGAAAATCCATTGGTTGCATTCCCAAATAAAATATGTGTGGATTCACTGGAAAAGTTGCAAAAGGAGTTCAAATTTAAATTTAAAGAGCTTCATCTCCATGAACAGGACATAAAGCTTTTCCGTAACCTATTTTTCCATTAACATTGAAAATGTGGATGCGATTTACCAAATAGAACTGGCTGAACTGCAGAATTGTGACTTTCTGAAAGACGCATTCAAGTCAAGCAGCCTTCCTAATTTCTATGCATCTCTCCCCTCTGAGACACATCCTAATCTCAGGAATCATCATTCAAAATGGCAACCATCTTTCACAGCACTTATATCGATGAACAGACTTTTTCCAGAATGAAACATCTGAAATCTCCAACCAGATCTAGACTAACGGATGCACACTTGCATCACTTGTTACGACTAGCAGTGACAAATATGGAACCAGACATTGACCATCTCATTACCCAAAAGCAGGCCCACAGTTCCCATTGAAATATTGGTAAGTTTGTTGATTTAACTTTACTTGTTCTTCATTTTAAATATTGTATTTGTTCCCATTTTGTTTTTTCATTTCAGAATAAGATATGTTCAGTGTGCATAGGAATTTATTCATAGGGTTTTTTTTTTTTTTTTTTTTTAAACTACAGTCCGGCCTCCCCCAATGGTCTGAGGGACAGTGAACTGGCTCCCTGTCTGAGGGACAGTTTGAGGATCCCTGCTCTCCTCCGTATGGCTTGAATTAAAGACAATTACATTACAATATGGGTCTCATTAATCCTTTCTGTACCCATGCAACAAAATTTCCACATTCTAGGTTTCTGGATTGTGACCCTGGAGAAACTGCAGATTCACCATTATTGTGCCTTGGTTTTCCAGGAACAGGTTTGGAAAGATACATTCTTGATTGTATTTGGTATGTTTGGCTTGAGAGGCAAGGCTAAGTAAGACTGGTCTAGACGGCCATTGGATATAGGTCTTGAGCTTAAATTTACCAGTTTGTAACTTATCTATAGTGAATGATGTAAATGGTGTCACTGAAAAAGTTCACAACTGGCTGGGCTTGGTGGAGTTTGTGTCTTTACTGCACAGATTTTTCTCTCTTTCCTTATGTTCTATAACGAATTACAGGCTAAACTTTCTATGAGCAAAGTCTTTTTGTGGATAAACATTCATAATGACACAAAAGATGATTGTCTATAAGGCAATACTTTTTCTCAAGAAGTACACATCAAAAATCATACAGTTATCTAATTCATCCCTAACTGAATGGGAAAAAACTGTGCTCAAATTATTTTGAACTCAGGAGGAATGGAAGTATGTTTTCACTGGTGGACTGAATAAAGAACAGGATCAAATACTGGGCAATTTCATGGAAACTAGGTTGATTATCTAAAGCTGCATCAGTATATTCTTATTTTTTACTTTTTTCTTTAAATATCTTTATAAATCTTTTGAAATATCTTGTATTCCTCAGAAATAGGGTAACTTGACTGGTGCTATTTACAACTTCTCGATTGCTAATCTACTTGGTGAAAAGTTAATAGCAGGACCAGCTTCACCTGAGATGGGGTCATCTTAGAAAACAGTCTCCATTTCTAATAGAGCTGAAATTAAAATTAAAGAGATGAAATGTGTTTTGAGTTATCATTGCAAAAGTTTTTTTTTCTTTTTTTTGGCATAAATGTATTTATGATCTATGTACAAAAGACTTAATAAAAAAAAAAATAGGAACCATTACAATCAACACATTGTTGCAAATTAGATTTCAGTTGTGTAAAAATCTGTGTTGCAGGATTTGATAAACTTTTTTTTTTTTTTATTAAATCATAGCTATGTACATTGGTATGATCATGGGGCATCATACACTAGTTTCACAGACCGGTTGACACATTTATATCACACTGGTTAACATAGCCTTCCTGGCAATTTCACAGTTATTGTGTTG
>CAUYPK010083592.1:0-25505 GCA_963574355.1 Loris lydekkerianus | reverse complement strand
TTTTTTTACTGCACTTGTCATTGTTGTTTAGCTGGCCCCAGTCCAGGTTTGAAGCTGCCAGCCTAGGTGTGTGTGGCCAGCGCCCTACCCACTGAGCTATGGGCACTGCTGTACAACCCCATGTTTTCTAAAAGGCCTAGAAAGCACGTATCGGGGGCCTCTCCTCTCTCCCTTTGTGTTTGTCATTTTGGTGAATTACTGGAAGATGGCAGCTCCGGCCGAAAGGCCGCTGCCCAATTTTCTTTTCAGTTATTTTATCCTACCAATATATGCCAAAAATCTTTAAATTGCCCAATTACTTTACAAATAATTGTTCCCCAATCTCAATCTTTTCTTGCCACCAGATTAACATACTAGCTAAATTTTGTGACAAAGGAGAAGCAATGCCGAGATGAACTGTTTGTTACTCACAAAAACCAACAAAGACAAAAGTGATTTACCGTGGGCTGCCTTCCCCGTCCAGTTTAGTTACTGGCAGTATCACTCATCTCCTCCCAGACACTACATACACAACAATAAGGGCTAAACTGCATTCTCAGTCCACTCACAGTTAACGCCTTAACAAATATTACTTTATTAATTAACAGAAACCTCAGTCTTAAAGAGTTTTAAATCCTAACCAATTATCCAAGTCACTCCAAGGTCACCTGTGTTGAAGACCTACTGAAATCAGACTTATCTCTGAGGTGAACAATTCTATTCAAACTCAAGTAGTACTTTTTTTCTTACCACTAAGGTAGCTCAACATGTTGTTCTAATATTTAGCTAAAAACATTAAGAAAACTTTCTCAATTCCTTTAATTTGGGCCATAAGAAAGTCTTTTCCCAAAAACTTGTTTCAACTAACAAGTGTACAGCCTATTTTCAAACACTGAAATTAGTAGGTCTATATATTTGTGGTTTACAAAACCACTAAAATTGTGTAGACTGGGGTTTATCCTAGAGATTCCATTAAGGAGGAGAGTTCTAACTATGCTGTTTTATATCCATTGCTCTGTAATCCTGTAAAGCACAACTATAGCATAATGAAAAAAAGCACAAAACAGAGAAAAGTCCCCAATCCCCTGACATGTTGTCGCTTGTGTGACGCTGGACAACACACTTCAGTCTCTTTGGCTTTCAGTTTCCCTATTTGTGAAATAAGATTAGAATCACTATGACCCAAGATTACTACTGGCTCAAAATTCTATAAAATGCAAAAGATTCCATTTTTTTCTAATAATTTATACTTTGTAGGCACAGAATAACAACAAAATACCTATCAATCCACACTACAGCCAGATTTTTTTTTTTGTCTTTAATTGCTGGCAGTTAGAAACTATTTTGATCCAGATGATAGTCTGCAAATATACATGGTATACTATTATAATCCCTATGCTTAATTTCAACCCTTAACAAAATAGTGCCACACAAAAAACTGTTTCTTCACCTGTTTCCTAATGAAGTTGAAAGTAATTCCTTGGTCTTGAATTTAGAGTTATGTACAGGGCTGATGAAAGCCATCTGTTGGAAACTATGACTTTCCTGTTAGAGGAAAAAAACAGAGGAACAGCGTTCATTTTCCTGGGAACCAGCTGCAGTTGAGTGAGTCCTAATCCTGCTCCAGCTGGGACAAGCAGAAGAGTGAAGTTGCTACTGGTCTAACTCAGCCAGCAGATCCTTTGTGAAATGACCACACCCCGAACAGCCAATTGGTAAACAACCTTACTAGAAGGAAGCGCTTCATGATTCCTACAAATAACACGTATTTGTTTCTTTTAAAAAAGTTTAAATCAGCAAATGAGAAGAATTCATTATTGTAATTTTATGAAACACACAACTTAGAACCAAGTCAATGTAGAAAATATATTTTCCTCCAAATTTTACATGAAAAAAGAAAATCTAAAAAATATTAAGACTCTTACAACCTCAAGAGGCCTGGGATATTGTTTTTCCCCAGAGTTGTCAAACAGTTCCTATTACATATTTGCTTTCATAGTTTTAAAGGTAAGCATAATGCAAAACCATTACTGGCCCCTATGTCCAGAAAGAACTAAATAAAAAATAAGCAGCAAGGATAAAAAGAAATTTAATGTATTTCACATTTCTTTACATTCATTTTTCCATTTTTTAATATGAAGCCATCAAAAAATGTTATAAAACATTATTAAATATCTATTATAGAAATATAACGTTATGCCAATAAAACTTAACCATACAGAGTTGAGAACTCAATCAGCACATGTTAAAGCACTTGGAACAGTGCTCAACACTAAGGCATTAGCTTTTAACAAATGTTAGCTATTAATAGGTTTCTATAAGCAACTGTTTACATTCCCTTAGCCTATTGATAGAAGGCAAAGAAAAAAGAGGTCAAAATGTTAAATCCTTTAAATCTCTACTCCCAAAGCAATTTGTGGTATCTGATATCTTCATTAATTTCCTCCCATTATTTCATCAATTAGAAGTTAGGCCAAGAAAGGATAAAGTGTGAATAAACTGTAGGTATAACAAAAATGTCTAGTTGTGTAAGTATAAGAAAAAGTGGTTGGGTTGTGTAAGTTTTGATCAGTAATGGCTCACCCAAGCTTGTGTAGCTCAAGTTCCCTTTCAGAGTGTGTCATGGGCTCAAAATTACCACTCACAGGCTAACTAGAAGACCAAAAACTATCTGTACAGGTAATTGTATTTAAACAAATGTTGTATTACAAATATCTCTACCTAAGTTATTTTTAAATTTCCAGATTTTGAAAAAAAATGAACAAGTCTGCTTAGACGAAGTCAACTCCTAACCACATTTACAATTAATCCATCTCAATGACTTGTCTGTAAAACACGGTTGTTTCTCGCCACCTTCTCATGGCCCGCCACATAGGGAGTTACAAAAAAATGGTATAAATAATGATATTATAAACAATTTATTGATTAAATAGCTGCATAAAAAATATTGAGATCAACCACAATATTATCAAATTTCACACTTGATATTTTAGAATCTACATTATCATGTCACTGTATCATAAACATTTTACCTTTTGCTCTGAAAAGGTTTTTTGTTTTTTTTTTCAAAGTGAACAATCATTCTGTTAAGCAGGCGACATGTTCCAGATTTTAATTGTGTGAACAATTATCACTCACTGCCTTTCTAACAAAGTATTCTAGCAATAGGATGTCTGAAATTGCAATTACCAAGCTCACATTTACAATTTACTTATAAAATGCTACTGTTCCACATATAAAATGTGGAACAATTTAATATAAGGACCATTTCCAGGCCAGGTGTAGTAGCTTATACCTGTAACCCTAGCACCCTGGGAGGCCAAAAGAGAAGGGTTGCTTGAGCTCAGGAGTTTGAGACAAGCCTGAGCAAGAATGAGACTCCCATTTCTACTAAAAACAGAAAAATTAGCCAGGCATGGTGGCATATGCCTGTAGTCTCAGCTACTCAGGAGGCTGAGGCAATAGGATTGCTTGAGCCCAGGAGTGTGAGGTTGCTATGAGCTGTGAAGATGCCTCCACACTCTAGCCTGAGCAACAGAGCAGGACTCTGTCTAAAAGAAATAAAAATAAAAAACTAAGTTCTTGTCAAAGCCCCACTTATTCTATGAATTTAAAGTGTCAATTCCAGTAAAACCTTTTAATTGGGACTCTACTAAGAGTTTACTGTATTGAGAGATAATTTATAGTAGAAGGCAAGAGATTTATCACTTGATCTTTTTGCTCCAAGTTACCCAGCTGGGTAATAACTTTCACAATCACATTAGTTGACAATACCTTCTCTTCCTTTTCCAACTGAATGCTTCACTAACTCATAATTCTGTTCTAAAATACTACTCTACAGAAGAACAAAACTAATGATTTGGCTGATTACCATTACTATGAAAGGGCATACATATCTGGACAAGTAATATACAACACAAACAACTATATGTATACAAAGTAAATTTCTGGGCTCAGTGCCCATAGCACAGTGGTTACAGCGCCAGCCACACACACTGAGGGTGGGGTGGTGGGGAGGGTGGCAGGTTCGAACTCAGCCCAGGCCAGCTAAACTACTGCAACAAAAAAAGAGGAGCATTGCGGCTGGGCACCTGTAGTCCCAGCTACTTGGGAGGCTGAGGCAAGAGAATCACTTAGGCCCAAGAGTTGAGGGTTGCTGTGAGCTGTAACGCCATGGCACTCTACCGAGGGTGACATGAAACTTGTCTCAAAAAAAAAAGTAAATTTCTGTGTGTAAAATGAACCCAGAAGTTTGAAATCAAGGAACACGAGCCCTTTCAAGACTCAGTGTATAAATGGGCCATCTCAAATGGTTAACAAGCCTCACCTAAGAAACATAATTATTTTCAAAGATTCGTGATGCCTGTTAGGAAAAAATATGATTAATGTAAAAAAAAAGTTGTATTTCATAAACTAAAAAAAGGTTTCATAAAAATTTATTTCATATCTCTATTCTGTCTGCCTTAATCCCCCATAGGACCTACATTCTAAACGCACTTGTTCATGACAGGCATTCAAATGTTTGCTGAATTAATAATAAGAGAAGTAAATGAACAAATTACCTTATGGTAACATCTATATTTCACAAAGAAAGAAATTTACAGGGAGAAAGTTGCTATTTAGACCAATTACACAATCCTCCTCACCTACAATCCCACATTCAAGGAAAGCAATATTTGGGACTAAATTAAAGCCCTCTGTTAACAGATAAGCAAATGATCAGAAAAGCTTCAGTGACAATTGAAATGAAAATCAGTAACCACAGAAATTATTTAGCAAAATACCATGTAGGTAAAACTTTGTTTTTGTAATGGACCTCAGGCATACAAAACCAAATTATTCATAAGATCTTTAGTTCCTAACACATTCTTATCACTGGTCCAAAGTCAGTTTTGAAATTTGTTCTGTAGAAGTGAAAAAAAAGGGACACAAACAGTGAAAGGGTGTGGAGGAAATGCAGCCTTTGACAATTAGGGGATGTGCTGGGAAGTAACACCAAGGAAAATGACAACTTTGTGCCTGAGTGCAGTGACAGCCACTATACATCACAATTCCCAGGAGGGGGTCAGTATAGCTGTTAGGGAGTCTCTGGAGCCAGACTGCCCACATTCAAATCCCAGCGCTGTCACTAATATTTGTGTGACTTGGGCAAGCAACTAAATCTCTTTTATGCATCAGTTTCTTTAACTGTACCTACTTCATTGCTGGTACTGTTATATTAGTTGTATAAGGATTAAATAAGTTAATATAGGTATAGCATTAAAGTAATGCTTGGCACATGGTAAATACTTGTTTACGGTAAGTTAAATGAATAAACTCACCACACACTACCATACGTAAAAATTAGCCAAGAAATTTCCCTTTTATCCAAAAGTTTGGATAAAACTTTTAAATACAGTATCCCACAGATTCTCCTCAGTTCTCGTCAATGTGAAAATAACACAATGAAGTTCAAGGATCTTCATAAAAACTCCTCTTCAAAATATTTCTACACAGAAATGCTCTCCCCAAAAGAACAACATCCTCTCAGCTGCTGAAAATTTAACACACATTTCTATAGATCTTCCCAAGTTTAAATATTGCAAAAGTAAATAAAGTTAGAATTGATCCAGGAAAAAGGAGCACTTGCTCAGGTCACTCATATAGTCCTTGAATTTCATCCTGCTGACAGCTGATGGCCTGTATCAGCATTCCAGGGAAGATAAAGCCATTTCATTTCAGTTCAAAGCAGAGTGCCTGGCTCATAGGAGATGCTCAATAACTATAAGCTCATTTAATTAATGCCTGAAAGTGACTACTTCTGACCTACACCTTCCTTTCTCCATTACTGTCAAACTCTGAATAACTTTTTTTTTTTTTTTTTTTTCCAAGAACATCAAGGTTCATAACAGCAAGCCATTAATTCTGCAGAAGAACTAACTGGGTAGTTTGTAAGAGAAGAAGGAAAGTAGTTAAAATACAATAAAAGATGCAAACGTACAAGCTGGTAAGTGGAGGAATAATTCCTTACCCTGGAGTTCCCTGTATTATGATTCTGAATGTGAGCTTTTCCTATATCTGGGGAAAGTCACTCAGGAAATTCACTACTGAAAGTAAGAACACCATTTAAAAATATAGAACAGATCTCATTAACTCTAATCATGAAATTAGTTTTGTATAGGATTAGTACACATAGAAGTCTGTTCAAAGAATCTCGATTTTCCCACACATATACTACAAATAGTTACTTCAATTAACACCACTATATATTAAAACTATGTAACCAACACAAAACAGCAGATCTCAAACTTTTAATGCAAAGGTGCTATGAAACGACCTCAGCTCAGATGCAAAATAAGGACTGTTAGATAAGATGGTTCTCAAAGTCTCTTTCAAAAGTAGAACCCCACAACTTGGATTTGCCCTGCACTGTGCATGGATACCTCTTAAAAAATGTGAACTGACATCTTATGTATGGCTAATACTTTCAAAAATTAAAACATATAATTCAAGCAAGGCAAATCATTGTAAAAGCAAAAACCCAAGTGTTCTAAAAAGAACTTATAATACCCAATTCACAGGTCTGGCCCTGAATTGATCTAACTCTAAATCATTCCTGTTAGATCGTTTGATAATAGTTGTAGGAATCCAATCATATTTTAACTTTAGACACACGATCAACTTACAGATAAGAGTTCTTAAAGCCCTGAACTACAATATAAAGCATCTTAGTTACTTGTCTATCTTTAATTTTTAAACATATACTCAATAAATTCTCAAATGATATGAAACCATTTTATGAATAGGATTCTCAATTCATGGCACTATGGGAATCATTTTAAAGGTAATAACAGCACGATAATGTTTCTATGTTAAAGTTCACAGGGAAAACTGAACCCTAAAACATTTCTCTAAAAATTTCATCACAGAAAAATACTGTTAGTTTTCAATTGTTAGTTAAAGAAAAATCTACAGATAGTTTATTCAGCCAGCAGACTGTTAATGACTAAAACAAATTTAGATCAAATCTCAAAGTTTTAAATGCATTCAGTGTTAACGTTACAATCTTGTCCTAGAAGTAGCCTCCATGATTTTAAGCAAAATGAAGATTACTTTACTAACCACTATATACTAAGGTGTGAAGCGACTTAAAGCACTACCACTCTCCAAAGAACTACAATTCAAAGAAAGTACTTGAATAAATTTACAGCTAGGACACTAGGTCAATGTAAAAACAGCTACTTAACAAAATTTTCCTCATCCTCAAATATCTATTTAAGGGCTAAAATTTACTGACATACTTTCAACTGCATAAAATAACAGCATCAAACACACAAGAGAGTAAAGTATACCACCACCTGTGCAGCAAAATGCCCAACTCACCAGAACTTTTCTAATACAGGATATTGCATTCCTGTCCCATGTAACTACAGCTGTCACAAAAATAACATCTAGGACTTCATCACATGCAAAGGCATAATACATGATAGAAAGCTATAACACAAACAGCAGAAACAAGAACTGCTAAGTTTGCTTAGCTACTACCATGGGTCATAAGAATGTCCCATTCCCATATAATGATAACCTGCACCAAAACTGGGAAAAAGACAGGTTCTTAGAATCATCTGTTTGTTTCAAATTCAAGTCTCCAGCATTAAAGTAAAAAGTTTCAAAGCTGTAAACCAGGTGCTGTGGTTCACACTTACAATCCCAGCACTTTAGAAGGCTGAGGCAGGAGGATTACTTGAAGCCAGGAGTCTGAGACCAGCTTGGGCAACATAGGTAGACTTTGTCTCCAGAAACATTTAAAGACTGGCCAGGCTTGGTAGTACACACCTGTAGTCCCACCTACTAGGGAGGCTGAGGCAGAAGGACTGCCTGAGCTCAGAAGTTTTGCAGTGAGCTACGATTGTGCCACTGCACTCCAGCCTGGGCAACAGAGCAAGACCCTGTCTCTTTAAAAAAAAAAAAAAAAAAAAAAAAAGTTTTAAAGTTCCATGTCACTTTTTCATTCTAATCTTAACATGTTCTTTTAAGTAGATTAACATTCTATACTTTTAATATTTCACAGCATCAGAACAATCAGTATCTCTTAAGTTCTCATAGCTAGAACTCACCAATAAAAAACTCCACAAGTGTCCCCAAACACAAAACTTGATTGCAACTTCTATGTAATTTCCCAGACATGTGAGTTTGTAGCATCCTATATCATCATCTCTGTGAACACTGATGCATACACCTTTCTTACCTTATCCTTTTCATGTGGAAGAAGTGACACTGGAGGTAAACAGGAAAGAGACTCACAACTCTCTTTCCCATCCACATTGGTTGCCTTAGTGTTGAGCCGATAAAGAGGTCCATCTTTGAGGAGTCTGCCGTGGCCAACGGCACGTTTGATAGCCAATCGTAACTGCTGGTGAAAGCCAGAGGCAGCACTGCCTCCAAATGATGCAGACACATCTTTCTGACCTTTCAAAAAACGTTCAATACTTTTCAAAGTTGAGCCGCCAGACTCTGCCAAGCCATCAACTGCCCGCTTGATCAGTTTGTTCCAATCCACATTTTGTTTATTATCCAATTTTCCATGGTTTCGAGGTTTAGGAAGTGCTATTCGCCCAGGATTATCAGGATCTTTGTAGGAATTGAGTCCTTTATTTGAAACTTTTAAAATTGTTCCATCTTTAACGCTCAACTCCAATTGTTCTAAAACAGTTTTACGATCCAAGCCGTGGGATGAAGACACTGCATTGCATATCCTCTCTTCTGAAGGACGCTGTTTCTGCTTCTTCACTTTTTTGATGGCCTCCAAAATCCACTCAGTATACAGCGGGTTAGCGAGTTTTACCATGGTGAAGGATTCTGTCTATCCATAGAGTCGTTATCCCTTATCCTGATGCTGAGTAAGTTTTACACCATGGAAAACAAGATTCTCGGAGGCTGGGAACCAGTTAATCATAGCATACAAGTTTTCTGGCCTGAGTCCTTCCTCCTTTCACAAACAGAATGCCTCCCCACTTTTACTTTGAAAACCAAAACAACCTGTTATTTGAAATGTCTTCAAACTTTCCAATAAATTTCTCAGTAGCACCACACATGGGTCTCTTCATAAAGTTGTAAAAACTCAAGATATCTCATTCCCAGCTTCAGAGCAGAAAAATGTGCATCTTATGCCTGGAAAACAATTAAAACAAGGTTAGTTTTCTATCAAATCCTTTTGTGAAAACAAGCAGTCTAGTCTTTTAAAGAAACCAAGTAGCAAGTCTATCTTGGGCATCCATAAGAGTTTTAACACATTTTTATAAACATTCCAAAACAAGCATGTATGTAAAACAATAGGATAAAAAAAAAAAGAGGGAAAAAAAAAAAAAGATGAATAAACAGGATACAATGAAGAGACAAGAAGAAATGGTCTATGAATGACCTTAAACTATAACTAACCAGAGAGAAGGATGCTGGTTATTCTGTACTCCACAATCTCTGCTCACCAGTCTATGAGTTTCAACTCTTCCTTGACATCTTTCCCCAAGAAACTATTCAGCACTTCAACAAGTATCTGGATTAGCAGAAAGAATCCTGCAATGAAAGAAAGAGTGAATCTTCCATCTTTCAAAATTCCAGACATTCAGAGTGGATAAAAACATTCAATAAGATAGTTTTCTCAGGCAATGACTGAGCAAATGTTAACTATTTCACATACTAAAAGAAACAACAATTTATGCAGATGTTTATAATTTAAATACAATATTATCATACGTTTTCAAAACAGAAATAAAATTAACATTGAAAATAGTCTAACATGCAAGTGCTTAAAGAAATTTCAAATAATTGAATTTGAAGAATTACATGCTGACAGCTTCTCCTAACCCAAACTAAGATATTAATATCCGTATACTTGAGGGGGTAACAACTCACAAACTGTGCATAAACAAACCATACACAGAGAATTAGAAATAAGAAAGGCCCGGAATCGCTAGAATCAAATGCACACACCACATATCTCACACACACGGTACAGGAAAAAAACGTATTCACTATTAGTAGGTCTAAAGAGAAGTCGATCTAATAAAGATATGAATTCAAGACTGCTATCCTGAAAGGAACATTAATAAATAAAACACAAACAGAAATATACTTCCTCTCTAAACATTTTTTTCATACAAAAATTCTGGCAGATACATGTTTTTCTTAATAAAATAGTGAATTCTGAAGCTAGATTAATTCCTTTTGCTTCGAAAAATAAGTTTAAATGTTTTTAGAACTTCTGCTCTTATAATTATTTACATTACAATATAAACAATGCTTAAAAAAAAAATGGCTCCCATAGCAACTATTCTTAGTAGTGACATTAAAACCGAAAGAAAAACTGATACAAAGAAACAATAACGTCAACTCCAATAGAAAAAGCTAAAGGAAACATTCGTGTATTTTACTTTAAAGATTTATTTTTAAATTGGCTGACTAAAAAGAAGCACCCTGAAGAGAACTATGCTTCGTTTTGGTGAGGGTCTCAAGAGGACAGAACTCAGAGTATTACACTACGTGAAAGTTCATTATAGAGACAGTAAGGCTAAACTAAACGAGGAGCTACAACCTGAGTCTAAAAAGCTGGGGCCGTCCTAACCGGGGAAGCTCACAGGTGCAAGAATGAATGACAGCTACTCATTTCTCCTTCCGGCCAATCCCCGGGTCTTCAGAAAGTAAAGCGCCCGCAGACTCGACTCTCAGCTCGTAAACTCCCCCGCGGCTGGAGGGGGCGCGACTCGCCTCCGACAGTCCCTCCCCGTCCCCGGTCCCCACCCCGAAACACATCTTCGCGCTCTCTTTTTAAAGAGCGACAAACTTTAAAAACTTGAATCGGCACAGCCCTGCAGTTTGCCAGCGGGTCGCTTCGCGGTTTCCATTAGGTGGAAACAGAAGCCGAGGAGCAAGTTAACAATGAGATCACGTGAAGGAGTTCTGAGCAGTGCACCCCGACTTCCAGCTGCCGCGAACCCCGAGCTCCAGGGGCCGGCCGGCCGGGGGCGCGCGGGGCAGGCCGGCGGCCGGGGCGCCTGACAGGTCGGGCCGCTCCCGCCCGAAACCGCGGGGGTTGACAGGCGGCCCGCGCCTCCCGCCCGCGCCGGGCTGACAGCCCGACAGACACACCGCCACACGTGCTGCCTCCTCCGCCCCAAACACCGCCCGCCTGTCACCCCGACTTGCGCCCGAGCCCGCCGCCGGCGCCGAAGAGCGAGCGCTCCGGGCCCCGGCAGAAGCGGCCCGGCCGGGACGGCGAGCGCCCGGCGCAGGTGCGGCCGGCGGTGGGCGCGCCCCGAGGGAGAGCGGGCTCGCCGGCGCAGCCCAGCCCGAGGCTCCGCGGCCTGGGCCGCCCGCCCACCGCCGGCTCCCCCGAGCCGGGCCCGGCCGCCGGGGGCGGGGGCGCCGGGCCGCCAGCGCGGGCGCGGCGGCGACGCGCGGGCCGCGGGCGGGGGGAGGCGGGCGCCGGCCGGGCGCGAGGGGGCGGCCACGGCGCCCCAGCCCGAGGCCTGGCGCAGAGCAGCGGGAGGCGGCGCAGGCCGCGGCGGGGCCTGCAGCCGCCCGCCAACCCCGTGAGGCGGCGGAGCGGGCTCGGAGCGGCTCGGCCTCGGGCTGGGCGGCCGGCGGCGGTCGGGGGCGGCCTCTCGGCTACTTACTGGGAAGAAGGAGAGCCGGGATCCCGGGGCCCCGGGCCGGACCGCGGAGATGCCCCAAACTGACACGGCCGCCATCTTGGAGACAGTGAGCTCCGGCCGGGGGGAGGGGCGGCGTGGCGGCGGAACAGCCGCGGGGGGAGGGGAAGCGTCGCGAGGGAACGGCTGCCTGGGGGAGGAGCGGGAAGAGCCTGGGCGGGAGTCAGGGGGGGCAGGAGGAGGAAGGGGACCGCGGGAGGGGGGCGGCCGAGGAGCGGGAAGAGCTGGGCCGAGAGCCGGGAAAGGCCGGAGGGCGGGGCGGGGCAGGAGGGAAGAGCCAGCCGGCGGGGGTCACGTGGGGCCGGTACAAAAAGCCAAAGCCAGAGTGGGAGGACTCGGTGGGGCTGGAGGCCGGCGAGTAGGGGCTTCTGTTCGCCTTTCTCACGCTTTTAGGTCGGACAGCTGCCAGGGAGAGAAGGACGCGGCGTGCCCCCGTTACGCAGCTGGGGAAACTGAGGGCAGCCGCGTGGGAGGGGTGGCCGCAGTGGTCACGGAAATCCGGTCCCAGACGGGATGGGAACTCCTGGTGGCGTCTGTGTTTACAGCGAGAAAAGCCTCGCTCCCCGGTAATTCGCCTTCTCCCTCCTCGCAGCGGGACTGTGCGGGGGGCTGGGCGGGGTCGGCGCGGCGGGGAAGTTGCTTCCTTCATCCCTCGTCCCTGCCCTCGCCTTCATCCCCGAAGGCTCCCCCCAGCTGGAGAAAAGAGCAGGTGCGATGCCAGGGAGGAGGGGAGGAATAGGACCTTTCCCCGCCGTGGCTTCGTTTCCTCCTTACTGAAACAGCTGAGAGAGTTGTGAGACCTTCCGATGGCCGTTTTTATAGGAAAGCGCACAGACGCGGGTGGGACTTGCATGAGGTCACACAGCTAGTCCGGGGGGCACGTCTGGGTTTGAGGCCTGGGTCGCTCTCACTCCAAAGCCGGTCTTCTCGTGCCCTGTGCAGAATCGCTCTTGTCTGCACTTAACGCGGAAGCACGAACGGGCGCTTTTTCACCGCCTGTCCTCTGCTGGATGCTTATTTCATCTGACTGGTTTAAACTCCTCAGGACAGAGTTTGAGTCATACTTTATTTTTTCTGTAGTGTAAAGACAGTAAATGACAACGAAAAGACGTACTAAATGTTGAATAGATCTACATGGAGGTGTATTCCTGCCATCCTGTATCTGCTTTGTGCCTAAACTATCCTTCCCAGCGCCTCCGCATTTTATGTCCGCTTTTCCTTTTAAAGACCACTCTCTTCACTTACCTGCCTTAACTTTGTTTTCTTGCTTTTTTGAACTTACGTAATATTGATCATTTGCGCTATTCATTTTGCACTTAACGTGTCTTTTTTCTTATTTTTTTTTCATATAATGTGTCATCTTTATATACTGTATATTTTAGAAATACATTCCCAGATAAAAGCTCTGTTAGGGTCCCTCCTTGCATCTCCATGGAAGCATAATATTATGCTGGCACTGTAGTAGGGTCTCTAAAAAATGTTGCTAGTGAGTGAACTTTTGTTAAGCCCCAAAGAAAGAGACTAAGCCACCTCAAGCCCTGTGTTACACCTCTTCCTATCCTTCCCTACCTCTATATATTTCGTCTCTAATCCTTACCCTTATCGTTCTGTCCCATAGATTGTCTACTAAACCGATCAACAACAACATAAAAACTTACTTTCACATGATATTCCAGCCAACTCAATATCCTGTCACTGATACTGATATCATAAATGTGGTGTGATGAGGTTTATTGAAAAACGCTCCATCACCTCCTTCCAAGCTCCATCTCCCAAATTAGTAGAGAAACTTGGGGATACAAGATAATCTATTAGAAAGGATATCTTCTAATGGGCCCTATTTGTAATGAAACACATGGGGGGGAGGCAAATTCTCTTTTAGAAGAATAGACAAGGTTTTATTTCCCAAAGAGGACAGATAAAATCATACTAATAAAATGAACCTGAAACCTTAGCACTCTGGGAGGCTAAGGCAGGAGGATTTCTTGAGCTCAGAAGTGCAAGACCAACCTCAACAAGAGCAAAACCCATCTCTACTGAAGGTAGAAAAATTAGCCAGGCGTTGTGCCATGTGCCTACGGTCTCAGCTACTCAGGAGGCTGAGACAGAAGTATAGCTGGAACCCAGGACTTTAAAGTTGCAGTGAGCTACCATGACTCCAGGACACTCTAGCCTGGGGAAACAGTGAGACTCTGTATCCAAAAAAAAAAAAAAGGAAACAAAAAGAAAATGCATTCTTCATGTGAGACTATAATGTAGCCGCAGCCATCCCTGTGAAAGACCAAACTTGGAATAAACCATACAGTAGCAAGAATTGAAAACAGTTTACAACAGAGCGCAGTTCAGCATTTCAAACAGCTTCCATAAAGAGTATCCACTTTACATTTGCATAACTAAATGGCACATTCAGGAGGTCTTCACAAAATAAAAATTTTGCAACAAAAATTAAAATCCTCATCATTTGCAAGTTAAAAATCTGTTTTCTGAAAGTACAGTTTGTCTAAACTCAGTCTTTACTCAGAATTCAGGCCTGCAGTGCTGGCAGCTACAGGTTACTTCTTTCTTTTCATATTTTGCTCTAGGAATCCCTGTCTTTTCAGTTGTACTTGGTAACTATGTTTTACATACAGTCCAGGTCAGCCTACTAAAATTAGAAGATTACTCTGTTCTAGTATTCAACAAGAAAATTTTTTAGTCCATTTACATTTAATATAATTACTGGTACGTTAGTATTTATGCCTACCATCTTACTATTTATTTTCTCATGCCTCCCTTATTTTATGTCTTTTTTTCGTTTGAATTAAAATATTTCAATTATACCATTAATCCCCATTAACTTATTAATTATACAGTCTCTTGCTAGTTTTAGAGATAACATTTCTTCTTGAATTATTACCCTTCAATATTATTACTTTTACTACTTCTCCAGGAATGCTAAGATATTAGGATACCGTACTATGCCTCTACTATCCCCCTTTTCATTTTATTATTTTCATAGATTTTAATTGTATATATATTTTAAGCCACATGGATTTTATAATTATTTTTCTGAACAATCAATACTCACTTACATTTACCTACATACTTACCCTGTATATTGCTTTTCATTCCATTATACATTTCTGTGCTTCTGAAATGTTTCCTTCCATTTAAATAATTCCTCTGTTTTAGAGCAGATCTACTGGTAATGAGTCTCTCTGAAATTATTTGAGGTGTTTTCTTTTGGGGGAGAGTAGCCTAAAAATTGATACTAACATTACTATCCTTATTATCTTTCCTAATTTTGCTAGGTATAGCATTCTATTATGGCAAGTTTTTTCAGCAATTTAAAGACATTTTTCCATTATCTTTTGGTTTCTGTGGATTTCATGGATTTTAATTGTATATATATTATATATATATTTATATATAGAACTGTATATAGTGTGTCTGTATATATAATTGTGTGTAATATATTTATATCTATATGAGGATTGTATCCTCATAGGTCCTTGTTGCCTCCCTTTTACTTTAAAAGTAATGTCTTAAAAAAGAAATAAAAATGAAAGCAACATCTTTTTTCTCTGACTTTTTTAAAGATGGTTTTTTAAAGATGGTTTTCTCTGACTTTTTTAAAGAAAAGCAATCACTTTTCTATAACGTGTCTAGATGTGTTTTTCTTTGTTTTCATTCCTCTTGGGTTCATGAGTGGAATGGGTACCACTCAAGGCATCCTTCAAAATTGTGGCTTGTTATCTTTTAGGAAATTCTTGGTCATTACCTCTTCTCGCCTCTCTTTTCCTTTTAGGATTTTAATTTTCAGTGTCAGAAATTTTCATTGTTTATTCTTCATCTCTATTGCCTATCATCTTTTTCTCATTATTTTCTCTCTTTGTGCATAAGTCTGTATGTTTTCTATCTAACAATCTTTTAAACTCAATCATGAGTTATTAATTTTGGCCCTAGTATTTTTAAATTATATAATTGCTATGTGATTTTTAAATTCCAATTCATTAGGAGAAATTCTCCACCTTTTAATCTATTTTCTCCACCTTTGCCTATAGTTTCTTGAACATATCAATCCTAGCTATATTAATGCTATTTCTCATTTTTACGATAGCTGGATCTTCCATGGGTCTATTTCTACTGTATGTTCTTTCCATTTGTTTGGGTCATTTTATTATTTTTCTTGTTTCTTGGGTAAGGTGTAATTCTTTTTTTTCCCTTCTCTCTTAAGCCATGTGAATAGCCTCATAATTTTAAAAAGAATGCCACACATTAAATATAAAAAATTGTACATGCTGTAGGGTAGGGAGCCTGTGGCCTCAAAGCCGCATGTGGCCCTCCAGGTCCCCAGGTGCAGCCCCTCAACCAGATCCAAACTTCATAGAACAAATCCTTTTATTAAAAGATTTGTTCTGTAAAATTTCAATTTAATAAAAAGGCTGCACTCAGCCAGTGCAGTGGCTCACACCTACAATCCTAGCACTCTGGGAGGCTGAAGTGGGTGGATTGCTTGAGTTCAGGAGTTCAAGACCAGCCTGAAACAGCAAGACCCTGTCTCTACAAAAAAACAGAAAAACTAGCTGGATGTTGTAGCACATAACTATAGTCCCAGCTACTCAGGAGGCTGAAGCAAGAGGATTGCTCAAACCCAAGAGTTCAGGGTTGCTGTGAGCTATGATGCCAAGACCCTGTACCCAGGTGACGGAATGATACTTTGTCTTAAAAAAGGGGGGGGGGGGCTGCACTCAGTGATCAGAAGGTCACATGGGGCCCTATACCTACAAGTTCTCCACTCCCTATTACTGAGACAACTCAAGGCTGGATTTTGGCAAGGCTTAGTTAGCCACTTTATCATTGCTGGTCCTAAACCATAGCCCTCCCAGGAGTCCAACTGAGAGTCTTGATACTGAACTCTAATTCTTGTTTCCTCAGAACATGAGACTATGGAAAATTCTCCTTTTCAGAGGCTTCCTACTTAGCTTCTTAGCCTCTGTCTCACACAGCTTCAGAATTTGGCAAAGGATTTGAGGGAAACTGACAGAATATTGGGCTCAGTTATTCACCTTTCCCTTCTTACTGGGACTCTGGGACCCTCTTATCTTTAAGTTTTGTCTCTCCAACCCTGCTGACCTGACAAAATCAACCCTGGTAGTGTCTTTGCCTTGTTGGGCCTCTTTGTGCACTCAGAACCAAAACTCAAACTCTGTCCGTATGCCCAAAATTTTCTCAAAGAGCAAAGGTTCTCTGAATGTCAGATCACCTCTGTGTACAATTCCCCCTTCTCTGAGATTGTGTCCTCATAAGGCCTTGTTGCCTTAGCAGCTTGCTGGTGCCATCAAACTGATGTTTTAAATTTTATCTGATTGTCCTAATTGTTTTCAGTTAGATCATTGGTTGGCTCTACCTACCTCACCATACTCAAAAGCAGGAAGTTTTTTTCACATGATCTGGCCAGGCACAGTGGCTCATGCCTGTAATCCCAACACTCTGGGAGGCCAAGTTGGGTGGATTGCTTGAGCTCAGGAGTTGGACACAAGCCTTAGAGACAGAGGGAGACCCCGTCTCTAAAAATAGCTGGACATTGTAGCAGGCCCCTGCAGTCCCAGCTGCTCGGGAGGCTGAGGCAAGAGGATTGTGTGAGCTCAAGAGTTTGAGGTTGCTGTGAGCTGTGACTCCATGATACTCTACTCAGGGCAAGAGAGTGAAACTCTGTCTCAAAAAAAAATAAATTGAATTAAAAAAAAAAAAAGAGATCAAGCAATCTGGCCTTCCTTCTAAATAGAAAAATGTCTGAATGAGTCTTTGCCTGAGGTATCAAGATGTTGCTTCCAGCACTGCCTGTGTATCAGACTCCCCTGAGTACTTTTTATTTTTTTTAATTTATTTATTTTTATTGTTAAATCATAGCTGTGTACATTAGTGCAATCAAGGGATACAATGTGCTGCTTTCATATACAATTTGAAGTATTCTCATCAAACTGTTCAGTGTGGCCTTCATGGCATTTTCTTAGTTACTGTATGTAGGCATTTGTATTTTGCATTTAGTAAGTTTCTCCTGTACTCATTTCAAGATGCACCATAGATGTGGCCCTACCCTGAGTACTTTTTAATAAGTAAAGAATTTAGGATTCCACACCAGACTACTGATCTGAACGAGAGTGAAATGAATTTGACTCTGTATCTTTAAAAGCCCTCTAGGTAAGGACATCTGCTCTCACCAGGACTGAGTAATGGGAACTGGATTCATCCTCACCTTTTAGAAAAAAATATATTAAACAGTGGTTTTCAGACATTGGACAATAGATGGTGTAGGACAGTGGTCACTCCGATGAGAGGAGTAAACACATCTAGCCATCTAACTTCCCCAGCCTGCTGCCTTGAGATGGTTTTCAGGCCACAGGACAGGGAGTGGGGGAGCCCAACACCCCAAAATATTGTGACTTGAGGAGATAAACAGCATTCAGGGAGGCCAAGGTTGGAAAAACTTGCAGGACAGAGAACCAGAAAGGGGAAAGCTACACATACGGAGTTCCAGATAGTCACAGAGGGATCCTCTTGACTCTTAGGATGAATATTGATTTGCACATATTTGAGAAGAAACGAATAGAAGAGCCACCAAAAAATGGGAGGCAAGACAATTCCTGGAGCTCCTATGAGAATGGAAATAGTGCCTGTCTCGACCAGCCATCAGGAGAACATCTCTCACTACTTCAGCCTTCATCCTCAGGAGAGCGTTGTCTCAGTACTGGACATGAATTCATCCTATATTAAAGCAGTAGAGGAGTTTTGAAGAAATAATGGCTGAAATAGTGCCAAATGTAATAAAAACTATAAACCCACAAGTTCCAGTTCAATGAATACCAAACAGAATAAAAAATGATACCCATAGAAGGTACATTATTATAATATTGCTGAAAATCCATGAAAAACCTTCATATCAGCCAGAGAAAAAAGATATACTACACACAAAAGAGCAAAAGTGAGACTGACATCCGACTGCTCATTGGGAACTATGCATCCAAGAAGAGAATAAAATGTCTTCTGAAAGATTTAAAAAATCAACTTGGAATTTGTTACTCGGCAAAAATGTCTTTCGAAAAATGGTGGTAAAATCAAAGTTTTTTAGACACACAGACAAAAAAATCTGTGGCAATTTACCTCTAGCAGACCTGAACTGCCCAGAAATATTGAAGCAATTTCTTCAGAAAGAAAGGGAAAGGATATACTAGACTGGAATTTAGATTTATAAATAGGTAGCAAAAATGCTGTAAATGTGAAATGTGTGGATAAGTATAATCTTTTCTTTTTTATTGTATATCATTGTTTAAGGCAAATTAATAACAATGCATTTGCGGGACTTAAAACTTATGTAGAAATAAAATGGATAATAGGAGGGATATAGTTTGGATATTTGGCCCCTTCAAATACCACATTGAAATCTCATCCCCAGTGTTAGACGTGGGGCCTGGCGAGGGGTATGTGGGTCATGGGGGCAGATCCCTCATGAATGGCTTCGTGCCTCTTTTGAAATAGTGAGTGAGTTCTTGCTTTATTCTCAACACAGAAGAAAACAGGAAAAGAAGAAAAAAGGAGCAAAGATTGAGACAAATAGAAAACCAGAGCATGATGCATTTAAACTCCACCACATTGGAAATTATTAAATATAAATGGCCTACATGTCAGAACCCATTATGTGCTGTCTACAGGAATGCAGATTAGGCAAAGAGATACAAGTAGGTTAAAAGTTAAAGAATGGGGGTGGCACCTGTGGCTCAGTGAGTAGGGCGCCGGCCCCATATACCAAGGGTGGCCAAACCCGGCGCCAGCCAAGCTGCAGCAAAAATAGCCCAGTGTTGTGGCAGGCACCTGTCGTCCCAGCTACTTGGGAGGCTGAGACAAGAGAATCGCCAGAACCCAAGAACTGGAGGTTGCCGTGAGCTGTGACAGCACGGCACTGTACCAAGGGTGACAAAGTGAGACTCTGTCTCAAAAAAAAAAAATTAGAAAAAGAAAAACAATCCCACAGTAAGTCAAAGAGAGCAAATAATACAGATCCTCAATCAATCAAATAGAAAGCAGAAAATCAACAGAAAATTAATGATAACGAAAGACTATTCTCTGAATAGACGAATAAAATTGATAAAAGTTCTAAGAAGATTGATCAGGGAAACAAAAACATAAATTAACAATATGAGGAATGAAAAAATATGAGGAAACAATATGAGGAAAATAAAATCATAACTATAGATCCTACATGCATTAAAAGAAAAGGCAGTATTATGAACTTTGCGCCAATCCACTTAACAACTTAGATTAAATGGAAATACTCCTTGAAAGACATAATTTACCAAAGGTCACACAAGAAGAAATATAAGATTTGGATAATCTATTAAAATGATGAAATTGATAACTAAAAACTTTTCACAAGAAAATTCAGGCACAGGTGGTTTCAATAATAAATTCTACCAAGCATTTAATAAATAAATTTTACACAAATTCTTCCAGAAATTTAAAGAGGAAAGAATATTCCCTAACTCATTTTATAAACCTAGCATCACTCTGCTTCCAAAACCAGACAAAGGTACTGTAAAAAAAGGAATATTCTTCACAAACATAACCAACTGGTTTTATCCTAGGAATGTATTCTACTTTAACATTAGAAAATAAATCAATGTAATTCACCCCACTAACAGACTGAAAAGAAAAATCGTAAGATGATATTAATAGAAAGAAAGCTATTAGACAAAATCCATTCCTGAAAAATCTCTCGGCAAATCAGGAGTAGAAGGGAACTTTCTCAGACTAATGAAGGGCATCTCTGAAAAGCCTACAATTAACATGACACTTACTGATAAAAGACAAATGCTTTCTCTCTAAGACATGATCCCAGCAAAGATGTCATTGTCACCACTTCTAGTCAACATGGTATGTACTGTGGGTTCTAGCCGGAGTCAGATATTTAATATCTAGCTAGATATTTAATAGATATTTCAAAAATACAAGAGAGTCAACTTATCAAATGGCCATAATAGTCCTAAATGTTCATGAAACTAATAACAAAGACAAGAAAACAAAAAATGATCCACATCGGAAAGAACGAAAACTCTCCTTATTCATAGATGAGATGATTATCTAGAAAATCCTACAAACAACTACTAGAATTAATAAATTTATCAGGTTTGCAGCATATAAGATCAATATACAAGAATCAAGTATAAAAACAAACAACCTGATTAAAAAGTGGGTAAAGGATTCAAAGAAGAGAAACAAATGCCCAATAAACACATGAAAAGATGCCCGATATTACTCATCATTAGGTAAGTCCCAAATCAAAACCATAATGAGACACCACCCTATACCCATCAGGACGGATGCAATAAAAAATCACACTGAGCATTGGTAGGAGGTGAAGAAAGTGTACACAGTTAGTAAGAATGTAAAATGATGTAGCCATTGTAGAAAACAGTATGGAGATTCCGCACAACACTAAAAATAGAAATACACAATGATCTAGCAATCCTATTTCTGGATATACATCTACAAGAATTAAAAGCAGAATCTTGAATATTTGTACACCTATGTACGTAGCAGCAATATTCACAATAGCAAAGAGTTCCGAACGTCCATCAACAGATAAATGGATGCATAAAATGTGGTATATACATACAACAGAATGTCATTCAGCCTTTAAAAAGGAAGGACATTCTGCCACGCGCTACAAGGTGGATGAACCTTGAGCACATTGTGCTAAGTGAAGCAAGCCAGTTACAAAAGGACAAATACCGTATGATTTCACTTACATACGTAGTCAAATTCACAGAGACAGAAAGCAGTGTGGTGGTCGTCAGGGCCCGGGGAAGAGGAGAAAGGAGAATTTATTACTTAATGAGTATAGATATTTGCTTTTCAAGATGAAAAGAGTTCTGGAGATGGGTCGCGGTGATGATTACACAACATCAATGTTAATACCCACCAAACGGTATACTTAAAAGTGGTTAAGAGGATAAATTTTATATTATGTGTATTTTACCAAAATTATTTTAAAAATCAAATGTACTTCTGTATACTAACAATAAGCAGTTGGAGATTAAACTACCAAAGACACTACTTTTTACAATAGCTCAACAATTAGATTTAGGGATAAATCTCACAAAAGATGTGCAAGATCTGTTCAATGAACACTAAAAAAATACTAACAAGGCAAATTAAATAAAACCTAAGAAAATAGAAAGATATACCTTTTTAGGGGGTGGAAAATTCAGTGTTGTTCAGATATCAATTATTCCCAAATTACCTAATGGGTACCATGCACACTTTCTGGGTGAAGGGCACATTTATAACTTTGGCATAAGATATACAAAAGCAAATTAGGTAACCAAAATATGTGTACCCCCATAATATTCTAAAATTTAAAAAAATTATTCCCAAATTGATCTATAGATTCAGTGCAATTGTAAGCATCATCTCATCAGATTTCATTTGTAGGTAACAACAAGCAGATTCAGGCAGAATTGTTGTACAACTTTGAAAATGAACAAACTTAAAGGATTTATACTACCTGATTTTAAGACTTGTTGACGTATTACCACATATGATTGTTGTGAGAATTTTTTAAGTTACCATTGTGACAGCACTAAACACAACTCGTGTTACACAGTAAGCACACCGCATTAATTCTTATTAATGTTGGTATTTGTGGCATTTTAATTTGCATTTTCTTGATTGCTAGTAAAGTTGCCCTTTTTTTCCCTCCAAATGTTTTCTGAGAACCTCTTTTTCTAGTCTTTTGCCTATTTTCTATTACCTGCTTGTATTTTCTTAATTCTTAATATATTCCAGATGCTTAGGTGTGTCAGTCATATATGTTACATATTATTTCCTCTAGTTTAAAGCTTTCTTTTTAAAATTCTTTTTAGTTATGTCTTTTGCTCAACAGAAGCTCTTGAAAGGTATCATTCCTTTATCTTGTCATCTGTGTGTTGATGGTACCCTTTTCTTGTTTCTAATCTTACAAGGAATGCTTTCAAATTAAGGATAGAGTTTGCTGTTTTTTTGAGACAAACACTTACTCTGTTGCCCTGGGTAGAGTGTCACAGCATCCTCAAACTCTTGGGCTTAAGAGATTATCTTGCCTCAGCCTCCCAACTGGCTGGGACTACAGGAGCCCGCTACAACGCTGGGGTTTTTTTTTTTTTTTTTTAGAGAGGTCTCACTCTGGCTCAGGCTGGTTTTGAACTTGTGAGCTCAGGCAATCCACCTGCCTCAGCCTCCCAGAGTGCAGACATAAACCACCCTGCCCCACCCTGTTCTTTACTTTGTGTGTGTGTTTAAGTTTTTCAATGGATATTTAGCACATTTATTGTCACCTTTTCTTGTAGAATTTAACACTTCATTCAAGTTTTGATATGTGGTATTTTTATCATTTTCAGATTCTAAACTTTTTTGAGCTTTTGTACTTCTATTTGTTGATAATCAACTATAGAGATTTTTCTGGTTACCTTTTTATTATTTATTCCCAATTTAATGGGACTTTAGTTAAAAAACGTAATCTGCAGGAAATTAATTCCTTTGAAGTTTTGTTGAGAATTGCTTTATGACCTAATAAATAAATAGTTTTCTGTGCTTGAAGGAAAAATGATATTCTGAAGCAATATTCTATACATGGCTACTGGCAGGCTTCTTAATTGTGGTCAACTCTTTCATTTCCTTATGTTTTTCTCTTGCTTGATGTATCTATTATTAAGAGTAACATTGCAAAATCTTCCATTATGGTGATGGATTTGACTATTTTCCCTTAAAATTCTCTTCAGATTTGGATCACTTGAGCCCAGGAGTTTGAGGTTGCTGTAAGTTAGGCTGACACCACTGCACTCTAGCCTGAGGCAACAGGGAGACTCCACCTTGAAAAACAAAACAAAACAAAATTCTCTCCAAATTTAAATATATAGGTCAGATAAGGTGGCTCACACCTATAATCCCAGCACCTGGGAGGCTGAGGCTGTTGGATTGCCTGAGCTCATGTAGCTCAGACCAGCCTGAGCAACAGAGAGACTCCTGTCTCTAAAAAACAGCCAGGTGTTGTGGCAGGTGCCTGTAGTACTAGCTACTCAGGAGGTTGAGGCAAGAAGATAGCTTGAGGTTGCTATGAGCTATGAAACTACAGCACTCTACAGAGAGCAACAGTCAGACTCTCTCAAAAAAAAAAAAAGAGAGAGAGAGAAATATCTCTTGTAAACACCTAACATCTTGATTTTTAAAAATACAGTTTTATATATATTGTTCAATTAGAACATTTAGTCTATTTATTTTATTTATTTATTTTTGAGATAGAGTCACAAGCTGTCCCCCTGGGTAGAGTGCGGTGGCGTCATAGCTCACAGCAACCTCCAACTCTTGGGCTCAATCAGTCCTCTTGCCTCAGGTTTTCTATTTTTAGTAGAGACAGGGTGGTCTCGCTTTTTTGCTCAGGCTGGTCTCGAAGTCGTGAACTCAAGCAATCCACCTGCCTCAGCCTCCCGGAGTGCTGGGATTACAGGCATGAGCCACCGCACCCGGCCCAGTCTATTTATTTCCATTTGAGTTCTATTTTATTTTGTGGTTTCAATTTATTCTATCTTTTCTATATTTATTTGTAGCTACTTTCTTGCCTTATTTGAATTTTTTTTTCTTTTTTTAGAATTAAAAAAAAAACCTTTACTTATTTGGAAAATAAATATCTTTCTTTTGATGGTAACTCCAGAATTTTTAAATTTTCTTTTGATTTCATATTGAAAATGCAGGGAAAAAATTTTAATATATATACTTATCGACATCTAAAATTAATATATTTATCATCATCTTGAATGCCACAAGAATACTAGGGCATTGTAACTGTGACAAACCCCCTCTTGACATACTTGGTATTTTTGTCATGTATATTATCTATTTTGAACTCTTGAAACATTGTTTTGACAACACAAAATGAGTAACTGAGGCCAAGATCTCAATCATTGGAGGTTTGTTAAACCAGAGTTTTAGTAAGTCCAGGAATGCGCTTACCACAGAAGGATCTGTGCCCTGTGCTCTCCAAAGAGGGAATTGGGAACTCAGGATTTAAGAGGAAGGGATATACAGAAAGAAAAGAGAGGACGGAGCAGGCATGGAGGCAAATGGTTACCTTCTTGTGAGACTTTAGCTAGTGCCCAGGAAATCTACATTTTATGTAAGATAAGGTGAATGTTTGAAGAGAAAAAGGAGTAAAGAAAGAATCGACCATGCAGATGTCCCAGGTAGGTAGAATGATTGATAATGTCCTGTCTCTGTCCTGCACCTGGCAAGATAAACTTAGAATCAACATTGCTTGTATGGAATTTTAGTTTTAGGAGCTACTGCAGACCCGAAGTTACAACTGGCACGTCCTTGTTTAATGGGAAACCAGCAAAGAATTTCCTTACGAATGATCTGCGGGGTGGGCTGTAGATCTCTGAGGCCCCATGAGATGGCTAATGCCTGATGTTAGTAACAGCTATTCAATTGAAAGGGACTGCTTCAGGCTTGACCTTTTCTTTCGCATAAAGAGTTGAGGGGGGCAATCCTGAGATTTGTATTTTCCTTTACAGTTTTATACTTTATGCTTTTTTGGAGTGACTCAAATATGTACCGTTTCCTTGCTCATCATTCCTTCCTGAATCTTAGTACTTCCTGGGTCTTAGTCCTCCCACCGTATATTGCATTTTTATTAGGTTGTTTCAAACGTTTTGTCCGTTTTAATGTCATGTGTTTTTGTAGCTCCATATCTCAATAAATATTTATTCTACTGTGTCGTGGTATATACTGATCGATGGAGAATTTTGTACTCTATACATTGATGCTGTT
>CAUYPK010083588.1:0-25856 GCA_963574355.1 Loris lydekkerianus | reverse complement strand
CCACAATATTTAATGGCACATTTAATTAAGTGAAAACCCCATTTAAGGCAGTAAAATCTTGTAAATAAATGTTTATAAATCCTGTTTTGGGTATATATTTTTATTTTTGAAATTTACCAGTGGCTGCTGCATTTTCCACCTCAGCTTATACTCGAGTCATTTCCCCAGTTTTTAGGGTGAAATTAAGGGGGTCAGCTTATACTCGGGTTGGCTTATACTCGAGTATATGGGTATATACATGGGATTTACTTTCAAATTCTTTTTCATTAAAGATGTTGAGAACTAGGAGATTGGACTCACTGAGCAATGTGGCTTTTCCTACAACTTGGAGTGTGTATGGGGAAAAATTCTCATTTCCTCTTTAGTCACATACAAAACTTCCGGCCATCAGTTACATAGAATTTTTCCCCCCCACACCAACTATTTATCCAACACCAGTTATTGTGTCCCACAAATCAACTCAATTCTGACTCTGACTGCCCAGCATTAGTTTAAGGGCTCTGTCATCCCACCAGACTGACCATTTCAGATGCCAGTCACAAGTGGTGGGACTTCAAGTTATCCACAACTTCTGCTGGAGGTGACTACAAACTGTTTGCTCCCATGACCCCTTCTCAGATTTGATTATTTGCTAAAACAGTTCACAAAACTCTGGAAAATAGTTTACTTAACCAGATTATTGGTTTATTATAAAAGGACGTAACTGTAAAACAGCCAGATGGAAGAGACATATGGGGCATGGTATGGGGGAAGGAGCTGGAAGATTCCATGGCCTCAGCAGGCACTGCCACCTCCCAACACCTCCATGTGTTCACCAACCCTGTAGTTCAGAGATTTTTATGAAAGCTTCATCACATGGGTATGCACAATGTGAAAAGCCCCTTTCCTCTTTTTTGGAGGAGCTAAAAGCACCAAGCTTCGGATCATACCTTGGTTTTTCTGGTGACTAGCCCCATCCAGAAGCCCATCAAGAGTCACCTTATTAGAACAAAAGATGCTCCCATCTCCTCAGAAATTCCAAGAAATTGGGGGCTCGATATTAGGATCCAAGTCAAAGATTAGATACGGGAACAAAAGATGTATTCAGCACTTTCTGATTCTCAGGATATTATAAGGGTTTTAGGTGTTCTCTGCCAGAGACTAGGGGCAGAGACCAAATATAAAATATGTGTTTTATTAAGTTACAATGGGTTGAAGAATTCCACAATTAGGGAAACGCCCCGAGTGAGAAGACTGTGATGAGGTGACTATGAAGGTTCTTGCTCACTTCTTTCTTATCAACAAGCCTCTACATGGCTTTGTAATTATTCAAGTCAAATACCAGTTTAGGATCCCTCCAAATTGTGAGTTCAGAAACAAAAAGTTGTATCTTATTCATTGAAATCTTGCCAATCGTACTTAGCAAAGTGCGCTGGACATAGTAGGGCTATAACCATAAAGATTAAATTAAACTGAACTCAACTTCAGTGATGTACTTGACTAGACATTTAGTTGATGATGTTTCTTGGAAATCCAATAGCGTGGGCAGTTTCAAGCATTCTGATAGGTGATATTAAAGAGAGGGTCCTGATTGTTGATGTTCTGAGAGTTTGGTAGTCAACTTGGTGAAGAGGATATTCATTTCTGATACAATCTATACTGAACATGTGGTTTGCTATCATCTTCTCATAACAAAAATCCACCAAAAAAGGAATTGAATTCTTAGTAAGTTTCTCAAAAATTAAAGCAAGGACTATAAATCCAAACATGAGATTAGAATGCCCAAGTGATGGAAGGGTTGAGACTCATGCCCTAGTGTATGACAGAGTTATTGGATCAAAGTCCCAGAATATTCCTGCTCATCAAGAAAAACAACACAAAATGGTGTCCTTCCCTCACCATCAGACATTAATGAGATGGAAGAGCCTATGACCGATTAGGCTTTCATGCTAACCAAAGGAAAATATCTGAGACCACCCATGAAGTTATAAAACTTCAACACATTGGGCATATTCCAAAATATAGCCTTACTCAAAAACCTCTGTAAAATAAAATAAAAAAATGAGATTAGAGAATTCTAGAAGTGGTGAAGGTATCTCATTCAAATGGAAAGGAACTGACTGTAAATCTACTTTTCTTAGTGAAAATTGGAGTTTATTAGTGTAATTCATTAAATTAGGAAGCAAAGTTGATTGGAGTTACTTGATTGAGACTGCATTGATTAAGAACGTAAATAAAAGCTATAACTCTAATCAAGGAAAAAAATACCCTTCCACGTGGGAAATGTACTGCATTTAAAAGACAGCTGCTTTTAATAGCAGCTCTCACTTAATCTCCAAAACTATGAAAATTGAAAAGAACTTTGACCCAAGAATAACGCTTGGAAAATTTGTCTTAGAGGTGTTAAACTCCTTAAAATTAGAGGTGTTTGGAGAAGAGTGCCAGTAGTTTCCTAAAAAAATAAAAACAGGTAAAGTCAAAGTAAAATAATAAACTTGGGCACTTGCACAAGTTAGACATTTAATTTGAATAATTCAGGCAAGAACCATCCCACTGTGATCTCAGTAATTCTGTGGTTCTCACTCCTTTCAGCACCTCCCCACGTACACATATAGCCTTTATGGATGAAGGTATATAAAGCATTTGTTTTTAGAAAATAAAATGCTGCCCTTTCACTCAAAACATTTTCCCCTGGAGAGCCTGTACAGATCAAACATATTCTTTTTCACAATTGAACCAATCCTTGCAAAAGCTGTGACCACAGTTTTTGATTTATTTTGGCCTCTGATGAAAGGCAAGCACTTTCAAAACCATTCTACCAATGGCTCTTACTAGGGAGAGCACCCTGGGTAGAAACGCAAAAAACATTTTGAAGGATGGAAAGGTGCAAATACGTTCTCTGTTCAAATGCATTTTTGGTTGGGATTCTACCATATGGAAACATTTGCAATGTCTTGCAGAATTTAAAAATATTTACAGCCACTATGTGCCTAACTGTACTATATGGTCAGATACTTTCTGGATCTTTGAAAAGTACTTAGAGTCATAGCTTCCAATTCAGGCTGGAAATAATTGTCATGAAGGCAGAGATTTGCTCCTTACAAATACCAATAAAGCTATCATATGCTGTCAGCAGTTCTGTCCAAATACCCCCTTTATATGATAGATTCAGCTCCCACCTTAGCCTAAGATGCTGTTGCCTCTGCTAGAACAACTGCAGAAGGTCCAAAAGGATTTTCCCACACCCACACTTCCCCTCCTTTAAAGTTTAACCTTCTTAAATAATTTCTCATTTCTCTCCAATGGCTTACTATCACACTTCAATACAATTCAAAGTCTTGATTATCCTGCATAATATTGCATAATCTTGCATAATCATTCAGATCTCATTTCCACTCTCTTAGCTTACTTGCTCTGCTCTTCACACTCTGGTCTTCTTTCTGTTTCTCAAAATCTGCCAGGCATACTCCTGCCTCAAGACCTTTGCTCATTCCTCAGCCTGGAGCTCTAGTCCACCAAGAATGCCCCTCGCTCGTGTTCTGTCTTCAAAGGTTTCTGCTCAAAGGCACCTCCTCAGAAAAGCATTTATTGACCTCCTTGCTACTTTCTCTCACCTCTTTTCCTACTTTATTTTTCTTCAAAGCACCTAACACTACTTGGGATATAATGTAGTCAATTGTTTTCTTGTCTGTTTCCTAACCTAGGATAAAAGCCCTTTGAGGGCAGGAACTGTTTCTGGTGTGGACTAAAATCACTGTTGTGGACTAAAATAAAATCGGACTGAATGGACCAGTTCTTCACCAAGGGAATCTGGAAATAGCCTAAAGCTGAATGGTTGGTCCTGAGAAGCAAGGTCAGCCGTGCCTCCTCCTGACCCCTTCCCTTCTTGGAGATATCCTTTGTAACTCACTAACAGGCCTAATGCTTAAACCACACCTGCCAGGCATCAATTTACTTAATGGATCACTCAAGTCTGGGTCCAATTCCAGCATGTCTGATGGCTGGTCTGTGATTAACAGACTTCCTTGTCTTAACTAACACTTCAAGCCTTTTGACAAAGCTTCATTTTTTTAAACCAATCACAAATCAAAGAATCTTTAAACCCAGCTATAACCATTAATCCTTTGCTTGAGATGTCTTGCTTTTTCTGGTCAAACCAAAGGATGCCTTCCATGTATTGATTTATACCTTTATGTATAATTCCTGTCTCCCTGAAATGTATAAAACCAAACTGTAACCCAGCCTCAGCCACACCACTTGCTCAAGGCTTCTTGGGTGTGGCTCTCTGGGCCTCCGTCACACATATTCGGCTAAGAATAAACCTCTTTAAATTATTTTACAGAGTTTGAGTCTTTTTCTGTTGACACTATAGTCACTTCACATATTAGGGCCTGAAAATATGTTTTAAATAAATGAACTAATGACTCTACCTCTATGTCTTCCTCAGGGTTTGCACAGATGTCCTTGACTTACCATGGTCTGACTTAGGAATTTCTGACATTAGGATGGCGCGAAAGTGACATGCATCCAGTAGAAATTGTACTTTAAGTGCCCATACAACCATTCTGTTTTTCATGTTCAGTATGATATTCAATAGTTACATGAGATAGTCAATATGTTATTATAAAGTAGGCTCTGCATTAATGACTTCACCCAGCTGTAGACTAATTTAAGTGTTCTGAGCCTGTTTAAGCCAGGCTAGGCTAAACTATGGTGTTCAGTAGGTTAATTGTATTAAATATGTTAGTGACTTATGATAGTTTAAACTTATAATGAGTTTGTCAGGATGTAACCCTATTGTAAATCAAAGAGCATCTGTATTGTTTTGCTTGGGGCTGCTGTCACAAAACGTCACAGACCGGATGACTTAAATAACAGACATGTATTGATTCACAGTTATGAAGGCTAGATGTCCAACATGAAGATGTGGGCAGGTTGTGTCCTCCTAAGAGCTGGAAAGAAAAAATTCATTCCATGCTGCTCTCCTGGATCCTGGTATTCTATTGGCAATCTTTGGCATTCCTTGGCTTGTAGAAGTACCTACCACCTTGATCTTTGCCTTCATGGTCACATAGCATTCTCCCTGTATGCATATATCTGTGTCCAAATCTCAAATTTCCCCTTTTTATAAGGACACTGGTCATATTGGATTAGGGCCCACTCTATTCCTGTGTGACTTCTTCTTGATAATACCCATAACAACTTCATTTAGAAATAAGGTCAATTCTGAGGCACTAGGCATCAGGACTTCAACATCTACATTTTGGGGGGTATATTAGTCAGGGTTGTCCTGAAAAACAGAAACAATAGGATATACACACATATATATAAAAAGAAGGAAGTTTATTATGTGAAGAATGGTGGACAATGAAGGCTGAAAAGACCAACAATATGCCATCTGCAGGCTGGAGAGCCAGGAAATCAAGTGGTTTGATTCAGCCTGAGTCTGAAGGCCTGAGAAATAGGAAAGCTGTTGGTGTAACTCCCACTCCTAGGGTGGGGGTGGGTGGTGTTAGTTTTGCAGTTGGAAGGCCAGAGAACCAGGAGTTCTGATGCTCTAGAGCAGGAGAAGATGGATGTCCAGAGTACGTCCTCTGCCTTTTTGTTCTATTTGGGTCTCCAGATTGGGTGATGCCCATCTGCATTGGTGAGGATAGATCTTCTTTATTCAGTCTACTGATCTCAGTATTTCCAGAAACACCCTTGTTGAGACAACCACAGCTAATGTTTTCCAGGTATCTGAACATCCCGTTGCCTAGCCAAGCTGACATCTAAGATTAACCATTACAGGGGGACACAATTCAACTTCTAACAATGCACCTCTATACTGTTGCAACCTGGCATGGGATTCTAACTCTCTGATAATTGATCTTTGCTTTGCAAATGAACTTCGCAGGCAGCTGATTGGGTGAGTTAGGAATTGTGCCTATTCTTTCCTGCCGTCAGCAATGCAGTTGGAGATGTTTGGTCTCTCTTCTGACGACAGTTGTTTAGCATCTGTGGGGATGAAATTACCCTGGTCCAGCCTCACTTAGACACAGAGAGTACTGTGAACACATATGTGCATTCGTACGGTGGCTGACCAGTCAGTGACTTTTGGAGGAAGTATTGAGAAGACATCTGTTGCAGACTGACCCATAAGCTGGGCTTCATTGACAAGAAGTTCTAATATGGCACAATAATAGCTTATAATGAATTGTGTATTTGCCTGTCCCAGGCTAATTCACGTAAAGCATCTAGCACAACTGGATAGTGTATGTTAAACACAGTTTTCAGTTTATAAAGGGTCTTCCCTGAAATTAGCATGTTTATTCTAAGTGGTTGTTTGGGTGATGGCTGATGCCTTCATTTATCACACAGATGTGAGAACAGAGACTGGATCTTGCTTATGTTTTTATACCCAGTACATGGTGGGATGCGAGAGTAAATTTTAAATTGCATAGCTGTGGTTAAATAGGTTAGAATTCAGGCATACTCAAACTGTGGCCCGCGGGCCACATGAAGCAGTGTGAGTTGTATTTGTTCCCATTTTGTTTTTTACTTCAAAATAAGATATATGCAGTGTGCATAGGAATTTGTTCATAGTTTTTTTTTTTTTTTTAAACTATAGTCCAGCCCTCCTATGGTCTGAGGGACAGTGAATTGGCCCCCTGTTTAAAAAGTTTGAGGACGCCTGGTGATAGTTAAAGAGGCTGCTAATAAGGGTACTGTTGTCATCATCCTACCATTCAGTTGTGGTCAGCTGTGGTCAAGGCTTCTCCAGTAATTCCAGGAACTTCCTAGAATAGTGTCAGGCCCATTCTAGGCACTCAAAAATAGGTTGCACGAATAAGCACCTTTTCATAAAGAGGTAGAAGTAGAGTTAAGTTAGACTGTGTGCATTCTGTAGTGTTAGCTCTGCCATGGGTATTTAGGAAAGATGTTCAAAAGCATGCCCTTGTGATGGTGCATTACCTTTGGGGCAGTAAAAACCTGGAAGTCTGGGAGAGTGGCTCTCATGTAGAAAGCATAGGAGAGCTGTGATGATATTGGTATGGCATTCTGGACCCAGAATCTTTTATGCCCTTCCCCAGGGATAGAGAAGGTCTTTTCTTTTCTTTTTTTTTCTTCCTTCCTTCCTTCCTTCCTTCCTTCCTTCCTTCCTTCCTTCCTTCCTTCCTTCCTTCCTTCTTTCTTTCCTTCCTCCCTTATTTCCTTTCTTCCTTCCTTCTCCTTTTTTCTTTCTTTCTTCCGTCCCTTCCTTCCTTCTTTCTTTCTCTCTCTTTTTTCTTTCTTCCCTCCCTCCCTTCCTTCTTTCCTTCCTTCCTTCTTTCTCTTTTTCTTTCTCTCTCTTTCTTCCTCCTTCCCTCCTTTCTGTCAGCTCAACATCTCTTCTATCAACCTGGAGTCACTTCTTACTTACACTTATTGTGATATTTTAAAGTCCAACTTTCTGCACTTGCCACTACCCCCAATGCCCCATTCCTCACACACACATTATATGGGGCACGTAAGACCTTATAGAATTATTGCTGACACACTCAAAGCAAACAGCTTTGGTTATGCCTAATTTACTAGGCATGTGTAACTATAGCTATAATGAAGTTTCTTTTTGTCAGACTGTTACAGTGATACAATATATATTCTTTGTTGTAGAAATATTCTATGAAAGAATAGTTAATATTAGGGGGGGGGGAAAGGCCATGAGAAAGAATATGTTGCCATGAAGTGAGGAACAATACCCTTGGTGATTAGATTTAGATTTAGAATCCTACATTTATTTCATAGCTGATTTAGGAAGTCTTCTCTTAAACACCCCAACGTACCATTTAAATGAAAAATAGATAAAGGAAATGGTTCTCAAGTGGGAAAGTCTCTTTACATTTTTCTTTTATCATTTGAATGAAGATTGTGCACCAAGAAGCAGAATGTCAAACATTATTTGAAACCTGTCAAAAAAAAAAAAAATTACTGGCTGTTTAAGACTTTCGTTTTCTGGATGACTTAGAGAGAGGGCACAGGGACTAGTGGTAAATCTTGGGTTATTTGATAACTTGATTTTTTATATATTATTCCAGATGTCTTCTCCTCTGAATTGTTTTATACAGGGAGGGATGAAGAGAAAAAGCAGTGATGGACCTAGATGGAATTGTTTAGATAGAAAGAATTCCATTTAAGTGTAATTCCCCTGATAGCATTAATTTGGTAAAAATCCTGGTACATGACCTGCTCCTAACCTTATATTGAGCAGTCAAAGATAGCTTTTAAAAAAAGCATTGTCAATTCTAAGACGTGATAGCTCTCTTTGCTACCAACAATGGTACCTCATATCCTGTGTGCAAAGTAACTAATAAGGGCCTGATTGAAGTTTTGACTTCTATTACTCCAGCCCTGGTGGAGTCCCCTGAGGATGAGGAGGAAATGCAGCTAGCCCTGAGATGCTCTGTGGCTGGCCTCTGAATTCTTACCCTTATCGTGCTATTGCCGCTCAGATCCTAATAATGTTTGTGTATGTCAGCGCTTGTCCCAGTAATGCCCAGACAGTGCGCAGAAATGGCACGGGAAAATTCACGTTATTCATTGCAGGATGGTGAGAGCAAACACTGATAATTCATTTATTTCCTGCCTCCTTTTAATTTCTTTCCCTTGTCTTCTCTCTCCTTCCCCTCCCTCTCCCCTTCCTTTTTCCTCCCTCCCTTTGAAGGAGAGATATTAAAAAAAAATTAGTATGTTTTACTTTAAATCAGCTGCCCCACCCACAATTGAAAGTTAGCTCTCTTCCCTGTTGGTTACCTTCATTCTTTCCTCTGTTCATGCTTCTCCAGAGACTAAGCCAGATGGAGAGAAAAGGGAAAAATAGGGCAGGGGGAAGGAAATGAGGGGGTGCAGAGGGCAATGCATGGGTAACTGGGAGGAGTGACAGCCGAATAGGAGAAGGGGAAGGTAAACAGAAGCTGTAAAGAAGGAAATAACAATGATAAACAAGGGATTGGGAATGGACCCTTGCACTGTGCACATTAGGAGAGATCCCACCAAATGCCCTCCCTCCTCCCACCCATCACCCTCCCTCTTCCCTTCCCCCTCTCTCTTCACCCCTCCGCCTCGACAGACTATATTTGTGTTTTCTCATTCCTACGAGTGTGTGTTTATATATTGGTTTCTAAGAGTAAATTTTAAATGTTTTGCCGCAAAAAATAAGTAAGTGAAGTGCGGGTGATATTAAGCAATTTGATTTAAACATTTCACATTGTATATCAAATCATCCCATTGTACCCCATAAATGTATACAGTTATGATTTTAACTAAAATTAATCAAACATAAAATTTTTATTATTTTAAAAAGAAACCATTCATGGCACAGAAGGCTCTCTCTGTTCTAAGTTACTTTGTAATAGCTGGGATCTGTTTATGTTTTTAATTTTCTTTGGTAAACCAGAAATAAAATGAAAACCCCGTAAAAAAAAGAAGAAAAAAGAAATGATAAACCAGTGAAAGACTTCATTCATGCAGTAATTTATGGCCACATTCTTAATATCTGCTACTTCAGTTTGGGTTTCTATAAATTGGGAATGCTATTCCTTCTTGGCAAAATGTTCTTTGAAATCTTTGTATCATAGCTAGTCTTTACTGGTAAATCATTAAGATTCCTTTAAAAACAAAATGATAACATTTCTAATGAATGCCAGTATCAATAATTTTCTCTCCATTTTAAAAGTATCATGTTTATTGGAAAATATTGATTATTCAAGAATCACCCTGGGCCTTTCTCGCTAATTCTCAATAATGCATTTCTCTTTTCCCGCACAGGTTATATTTAAAGTATTATTTAATAAGTAGGCAAGTCTTAACAATTGTGTCCTTTACCATTTAACTTAAGGATGCGTTTATATGCTTCAAAATGTATGTAAAGTGTTTTTTAGAATCATTTGACTTTTAGAAAATTATTAAAACAGTGTAAAGTCATTTTATTTCTTTTTATAAGCAAATCTGAAATGATTAAGTTTGGAACATCTACCTATCAATCAGTCTTCGATTTTATAAATCAATTTCTCTATTTTGTCTTTCCAGCTTTAATCTAATCTTGTCACCAAATTTTCCAAGAAGATAATTTGTAAAAGTTCTGGAAAGAACTCATTTTCTGGCCCAGCTCTAGAGCCTTGGCTTTTCTTCTTATGGTCTTATATTAGGTGAAGAAATATTCTAAAAGATGTTGAGTTATTCTTGGAATGTTACTTTTCTGTTAATATTTTCACATTCAACCTCTTGGCCTATACATTACTGCATTTTACATGACTTCATCCCTGTACATTTAATCATTGATTTTGGTTAAATCTATTTGGAACTCAATATTCACAACAGTAAAAACAGAGGGTATGTTGGACTGTTATATACTGTATGTTTATCCTCCTGTATCATACCCCTGAAGGTGCATAACAGATCTGGGAGTCTTTTCTGCTTCTTCAGTAAATTTCATCATGAGGTTCTTCCAAAGCAAGAAATCATATCCAGCTCACTACAACTATATTAAAGGGCCATGGCATTAGGAAGGTTGAGAACCACTGACTTACTGGGTCATTCCAAGCATGTGCAAGTGGAAGATGTTTAGTATTTATAAAGTGTTAAAGCAATCCCCCGTCTCTACACTGTGGCCTTCCTCCCACCCCCACCCCCCAGTTCTTTCACCGGCTGGGTGAGTATTTTAGTTTATTATTTACCACTGCATGCTAGAAGCTCTCTGTTTATTAGAAAGCTCCTTTGCTGGCCTTTTGTTGGCCTTAGGCAGAGGGAGGCTTCAGCCGTCACTGGGAAAGTGACACCTTTGCTATTAGCATTGGCTTTGTGAGGGAATAGGGATAGGGCCAAAGAATGCAGACTTTCTCCAGCCAGCTGAGATCAGTCAGCTGTGATTAAGACAGAGTAACTCACCAATAGTGAGAATAGCCAATCAGCTGGAAAAGGCTTCCAAAGCCTTCAAAACACAATCACCTGCCAGCTGAGCAGCCACCACTCACCTATTGTTGCTGAAAAGAACAAAGATCAAGTGCTGGCAAGTGCTCAGAAAGAGCTAAAATGATGACTCCTCCCCTCCCCCTGCTTCTGGGTCCAGCTTTGGTCGTGCTGGAATAAAGGACTGGGGTAGGGTAGCAATAATTTCTCAACCGTGGAGAAACAAAAACGTCTTCAAAAATAAAATTCTAGTTTTGATATTTTGGTCATCATGGAATTTTTGCATTAATTTTGATTTTAAAAATATTACCTTAGAATATTGTTTATCTTGATTACTTAATTTTGCACCAAAGGTAAGTGCTTCCTTCACCTCACCCCGGTCCCAATCCTGTATATTAAACATTCCCGCGTATGTACTGTCTGATAACGAGACAAACATTGTGGCTATTTCACAGATGATAAACAGAGGCTGGTGAAGGTTAAATGTCTTGTTTGAGGATATTCTGAAAGGTCATGGGCAGAAATAGGTCTAAAACTCTGGTGTTCTGAGTCCTAGCCTGGTATTCTTTTCATTTTGCAAATTCCGTGTCATCCCACTTGGCATAAAACTAATCTAATTGTTATCACAACTAACATCCATCTAGCACTTTACATGTAAAGCTCATTTCATATTTAATCCTTATGACAAGTCATAATATCCCCTGTTCATAAAATAAAAACTGAGGGCCACCTTAGCTGAATAACTTGACCAAGATCACACAGGATGTGAATAGCAGAATATGACTACAAACCCAAATATTCTGAGATAGAATCTTAGGCCCTTTCAGATCTTGAGTAGGGAAAGATTTTTAAACAAAACACAAATGTTATGTTGAATATAACATAAAACTTTTATAAATGTGACTATATTTTATAAAAATGAAGATCATAAAAAGACAAATTTTAAACAGGGAGAAAATCTTTTCTTTATATCTATATATTATATATATAAAAACTAATAAAAGACTTGTATGGAGAATATATAAAGGAACTCACAAATAAATTAACTAATTGAATAATAGAAAAATGAACAAAAATATAAACATATTAAGAGAAGTGTAACATCGTAAGTCATGAGGGAAATGGAAATTAAATTCATGAACTACTCTTTTATACTTATTCAGTTTATAAATATTACTAGTAATAGAGAGAAAATAGACCTACAGGAATACTTACATTGTGCTGGTGGAAGACAAATATGGTGCAACCACATTGCAAAATTCTTTAGCATTATATACTGAAATTGATGTATATAAAATAACTAAAAAATTCTAATTTTGGGTATATTCCCAAGATGAACTCTTAAACCTGTATAATAGGAGTTGTAGACATAAATGATACACACAACCCATACATACACACATATGCTATCGAATAAAATAACAAATGCACAGCTTTGAGGGATCATTTTTTATTTTATTCAATGGTTGTTTATTGAGCTTCTGCTGTAAATCAAGTTTTGTCAATTCTTTTAAAATTATGAATGACAACAAAATACCAATTCTTTCATGAGAAATATACAATAGGTATACAATCCGAAATAGATACATTAACAATACTTGCAGTACCTCTTTGCAAAAAAGTATGGAGAATTGTCAAAGAACTCAAAATAGACCTTCCATTTGATTCTGTAGTCCCATTCCTAGGTATCTACCCAGAAGAAAAAAAGTAATTGTACCATACAATAATTGTACCATTTGAAGTAGATTTTTTTATTGCAGCTCAATTGTGCTCAATTCCACCAAGATGTGGAATCAACCAAAATGCCCATCAACTCATAAATGGATTAATTAACTGTGGTATATGTATAGCATGGAATACTATTCAGTCATAAAAAGGATATAGACCTTGCATCTTTTGTATTAACCTGGATGGAGTTGGAGAATATTCTCTTTAGTAAAGTATCACAAGAATGAGAAATATAGGTGTCTGATGTATTCAATACTATTATGAAGCCAGTAGATGAACTAATACAGGCCCACACAAGGGGGAAAAAAATTCAATTTAATTCAAGTTGGGGAAAGGAAAGAGGGGATTGGTGTGCTCTCACCTAATGGGCACCATGTAAAGTTATATGGCACACTTCCTGGGTGAGGGGCACAACTACAAAAGAGACCTCACCTAACAAATGCAAACACTGTAATTTAATCACTTGTACTCTCACAATAATCTGGGGGAAAAGAGTACTTGTAGCACAATGTGGTGAATATTTTACAGAATTACAAGCAAAGTGCTTTGAAAGCTCAGAAGAGGGAGGAAATAATTCTAGAAGAGAGATCTTTTGAGCAGAGATTTGAATCAAGAAGTGAAGAAATACGTGGGACCAGTGAGGCGGCCCAAATCTCCATTGCAAAACCAGGAAGTGTGTTGGCCTGGAGAACTGGGTGGGGCCGTGATGAGGGGCAGGATGGGTACCCCTCATTAGGGAGACAGGACAAACTTGGAGAAGAGGGGATCATGGAACACATGCATTAGTGGAGAAGAGGCCAAAAGTAAGTGAATACTAATTGGATGTGTTCCATTCAAGGAGAACACAGGCTTTGAAACAGGATTCATGACTTGAATATGATAAAGAAAGGGCAACATTTTAGGTTTCCCAACAAAGGATGTAACATAATATTTGCTTTCAGGTCTTTACTGGTGAGTGGCTTCCTTCAGAGGATCGTGCTGCCCATGAGGTTGGCCAAGCTGTGTTGAGTGCAGGTCAACCAGTAGGGTTTTACAGGGCCACCTGCAGGAGAAGAAACAATGGTAGGTGTCTATCATCAGAACCCTGCCTTCCTCTTTCCCCCACAGTGTGTTTTGGATTTGGAACATAATTACCTCAATTTACAGGAAACAGAACTGGGCAGAAGAAAGACTACCAGACTTCCAGGTTTTTGAAAAGAAGAGAGAAACCATAAATTAGAGTGGATAAAGGAGAGGTGGAAAAGAATAAAGGCCATCACTGTGGCAGTAGCTAGATGATAATAATAATTAATACTTTATGCTTGCAGAAAACTTTTGTCATTTTATCATTAATAAATGATTTCACACTAGAGGGTCAGTTTCACAGATGCTGAGCCTGATTTGGACCTGAGAGCTGGACTGTAAAAAGGAGAAAGGGGGCCAGGCAGGCAGCGGTTGGAGGGCTGTCTCTAAGGAAGCAAAGGAGAGTCAATGGCTAATTATGAGAGCGTGGACAGAAAAAGGTGCCCCAAGTTATTCAGAATTAAACTGGGGCTATGTAATTTAATGAGATGATCTTTTATTTCATTAAGGAAAGGCCTGGGTGGGTCAGGGCAAAATGATTCCAGAATGAAGGAATGTTAGAAACTTTGATCATTCTCTTCCAAACCCATATTCTGGTCCTATAGTATATTATGTCTTTTCCTACAGTTATATTTCAGTGCCTGTTCGTAGAAAATATAAAGCCTTGCATTTGCCTTTTAATTCCCTGGAGTATTTTATAAACCTGGGCAATGCAGTCCTACTTAAAATCGACAGTAATAGATGGTTTCATCTTTAGACCACATCTTCTATGACCTCAATTACCACATTAAAATATTGTTAGCAGATTAAGATTCAAATAGCATTTATTACACAAGATCAAGTTCACTTTACAAGTAATTTACATATTGTCACTGACTCTGTGCCAATTGCTTACAATTTTGACATTGTTTGTGGGAGAGTGGCCAGCACTAATGCATAAGATGGAGACATAATTTACTATGAGACTCTCTCTCTCTGCTGTGAGATATTCAGGGAAACAGCACGATATAACAGAAGTTGGTGCCCAGAATCACGATGGTTCGTTGGATTATCCTAATTTAAGAAGTGGCGATGCAGTAATGGTTCTAACTATTCAACTTTGGGAACAGAGAATCTAGTACCAAAATGAGTTTAGGGACATAAGAAGAGGAGGAAGTATATTTCTACTGGATAATTTGAATTATTCTCTTAAATCGTCTTTTGTTTCTATCCTCCTTTCTTAATTTTGTCTCTGTATAATGCTCCAGATACATATTGGTTAAGAGTAAAGAAGAAGAACAGGATTGCAGGGTTCAAACCCTACCTCTGCTATGTTTTAGCTGTGTGACCGTGGGCAGCTCATTTAAACATTCTGTGCCTCCATTTCCTCAAATTTAAATGGGAACAGTCATGCTACTTATCTCACAGGGTTGTTGTGAGGCTTAAATAAGTTAATAGAACTGTGCCATCCTTACCTTTGGTAACACCACAAAAGCCTTAGCTATTTATTATTGGTCTTCCTGTTATGTGTTTCTTCATATTATTTCATTTTTGCTGTTATAGTACTAATAGAAGTAGATTTTTTTTCTAACATGCTTGCCAACCTTGCTAATTCTGGGCTGTTTGATTCTACCTAAGCATGTGTGGTGGTTATATTAGGAATGAGTAGACTTCAGTGCATGTAATTTTCAATGGGTGTTTCTTTTTTTTCTTCCAATAGAGTTACAAAAGAAAGCAGTTGAAAATGGCAGAACTCAGATCGTTGGGGACCTTAAGAATTTTTACCTTTTGTCCTATACCCTGTCATGGCCTTTCAGCCTATCTGGTGGTTACTCTGAGTTTTTCCATTGAGAATTTTTGGCAAACCCAAAATGATTTCCCGCTTTCCCTGTATTGGGTGACAGGTAAGAGTACTCTGATTCTAAATACAGAGGATGACAAAAAATGTATACATATTTTAAGAAAGGAAAATCTATGTTAAATTTGTAATACTCAAATCATGTTTGATTTCTTCAATTACAAGAGGTGCTCAACCTGACTTGTATTCATTTTCTGTTATTGGTATATATTGAGTACTACAATTTTAGTACACTTTTTTCCTGTCTTAAAATGTGTATACATATTTTGGCACCCTCTCTATGAAATAAAAGACCCAGGAAACTGTCACGTCAGAGATATCCAAACTGCAGATCCATAAATATTTATTTTTCCCTTGCTGTAATCCTCATTATAGCAGATGTAAGTGCTCAAAACCAGCAGTTCTTTAACTGTGGACCTAGAACCAGCATTATTGATATCATCTAGGAACTTTTTAGAAATGCAAATTCTCAGAACCCTAGACTTAATAAATCAGAAACTATGGTGAAAGAGCTCAGCCACTGATTTTTAACAAATGCTCAGGCTGTTCTGTTGCAGGTTGAAGTTTGGGAAACATTGCTGTAAAGAGTCAGTGTTCTCTAGCTGCAGGTCATTAACAGCAAAGGCTACCCCAGGGACCATGGGGGAACGACCCTGGAAGACATCTTGGCCAATTAAGGGCAAACACAAGCCTTCATGAAGTGACTAGTTTGTGCCAGGGATAGTAGTAGATGATTTTAGGTATAGTATTTAATTTTAATCAAAGTTTGTTAAAAAGATGGTATTAGCTTAGTGTTGCCAGGGTAGGAAATGAAGGCATAAAACTTTACCCAAGGCCACTAGGAAGGTAAGTTACAGAGCTAGAAATTGATCCCTGGTCTGGCTGATCTCCCAATTTGCATTATTCCACTTGTCTGCCTAAACTGTTAAGATGCATACATTTCTGCTTTGTGCTTACCTTAAATGAGTCCTACTTCAGAAAATTTTTTTCTGTCTTTTAGAATGCCCTATATTAGTGTATGTCTGTATATATTATAGTTAAATTCTGCTCCTCAAAATGTAGATTATCTATTTTGCTATTTTATTTCTGCAAACATTTATAGAGAAGCTGTTGAGAACCTACTGTGTGCTTGGTATTATGAAGGCACATACAAAGATGTTCCTGCTGGTCAAGGTCATCCTTGACCTCAAAGTCATTGCTCAAATATCTGGCTGGGATCCCAAACCATGTGGAGAAAAATAAGCTAAAATTAGCTCAGATATTAAGGCTAGATGGATATTAAATATTTAAAAGGTTTAAGATTCTAAAATAATGAGAAACTTCTCCATAGGTAATCAGAGCCACTAATGAAGTGTAGAGATTAATTAACATAGCAAACTAAATTTTCTATTAGCTCGCATAAGTCAAGGGAAAATGAGTATCAAATTCAGAATATAAAGTTTCATCCACACATTTACAACAATATTCATTCTCTCCAGAAGCATTTATTAAGGATGTCCTATACTTTTAAAGATATAGCATGTGATAAGAAAGAACTAGAAAACAGACTTTCTTTTCTTAAGAAGCTAGAAAAAGGACTTTGTCCTTTTATTTGCCTTGCTGCTATCAAGATCAATCACTTGTTTCAAAATAAAATGTTCTACTCTGCTTAAGGCTATCAGATATCACCTTATATAAAAATGATTTGATTTCTCACCAGAATCTTTGAATTTCACTTACTGTTCAGGGGGCCCAGTTCAGCTAATCATTTTTTTTCACATTTGTAGTAGAAACATAAAATATTACTTAATGTAACAAATTCTTGACTTTATTCCTTCTTCAAGTTGACAAATGCTATGTGATGCAAAGATGAAAAAAGAGAGCTCATTTAATCAGTGAAAGCACAGCCAGGCATAAAAACAATCATTAAAATTAACAAAAGGAATGTACTACTATAGCTGTATACAAGTAATTAATAGTCATCAAGAGCAGAGCAATAGGTTTACTTGCAAATTGCTTCATATATATGTGATATCTGAGAAGAGCCTTGAAGAGTGATGAAACATTTTTTGGATGGATGTAAGGAAAGGAATTCTCAGCATAGACAACAACATTGATAAAGGGATGTGCACATGAACCAGCATGACATATTAAGAGAGCCATAGTTAAATCTTGGGTGTATTTAAGGGGAAGGGAAAGGAACTTAGGGGAAAGAAAAGTTTTGAATAGCATGTTTAAGAACTCAAGGTGCATTGGTGGGCAATGAGGCCCCACTTCAGGATGTTAACCACGGTCAGATAATCCTTGAACAAGAGAATTGGAAGTTCAAATCTATGCGTGGATAAGTTTTATATGTCTGCAATGTGAAAAATAATTTGAGTTATTATATAATTAGAGTCAACATTGAGGAATAGACAAAAGAGACTTGGGAACAAACTCTGTAGGATTTAATTTGATGTATGAAGTAAAGAATATTCAGTCCTTGAATGTACAAATATGCTTTTCTCTCTTTCTTTTATTTTTGCTTTGGTATTTGTTAGTCTGTGTTATCTGTTAGAAATCAATATTGTGTGTACAGGTTGGGAGTGTAACTGCAAAGATCAATCTATGACCTGTTGCCCCTTTAAAGGCAAGAACTTAAAAATACTGTTCCTTGTTTTAGAGATCCGCTTTCCATGTGAGTTTCGTAGAGTTTGTTTACCACTCAGACTTTGAGGCTTAGTCTATAATATTGCCTGGAGTCATCATTTCCACATTGATTGATCATGAAGCAATCAACCTAATACCAAATGATTAATCTAATTCTGTAGCCTTGTTCATAAAACCTAATTGTTCATCTACTGACTGGGTGGAGACAGACACAGCTTATACATACCCAAGTCTGCTTAGTTTTAGATGGAATCCTTTAAATGTGGCCTTGGATTCCAGACATTGCCTGATTCTTACCCATCCCCTTTTGTAAATCCTCTCTTCTAATGTGAAATTCTTTGCTGAGAACCCTGTTGTTATTTCTACCACAGTCTGTGCATATGCCTAGATCATAAACTCCAGGAAGGTATGATCTCTCCCGTAGTCTCTGTTATTAGGAAGAACACTGATTAGAATATCAAAGAGAACTTGGAGTAAAGCTATGAATGCCCTAGAGTGCACCTGTAATCTAATACGGCTCAATTACCAGCTCCCCTGAAATATATTAGCTTATATGTCAGTAATTTCCTATATCAGAGATACTTGTTGAATATAAATTATTTATATAGTATCAATGCAAGAGAAATTTTGAAATGGAAATTCACATATACCTTTGTTATATCCCAGTCTTACGTTGACTAGCTGGGAGAGCTTAGGCAAATCTCCCTTTGCTGGGTCTCAGTTTCTTCATTAAGTGGGTTGGGTCAGATGATCCCACTGTTTCCAGCTCTGTGACTCTAGGATGCTGTGCAAACAGCCCCCCCCCAAACAAAACAAAAACCAAACCCAGTCCATAGATGCCTTAAAGGAGCACTGTCCCTGGTTGGATAATTTACAAAATGTTGAACTAGAACATCCCAAAATTTTCTTAAATTTTATTTTATAATTTTAAGTGAATGATCAACCTATGAATTTAATTAACTGATAAATGAAAAAATAAATAAGGAAACAGGAAAAAAGATGATGAAGAAGTCATCTGAGATGATGCTTTGGTTTGATCCAGTTTCACTACACTGAGCTGTGTTCCTCTTTAAGAAAGAGGCACAATATTATATCTCAGGACTGGGCATGGGCATGGATGTGGAAAGGAGTCAGGTTTCTGGGGAAAGTGAAGGTTTGAGGGAAAGAGAGAAAAAAAGGCCCCCTCAGCTTCTGGGAGTTCGTCTCAGTTTGGGGAACAGATGTAAGTCCAGAGTAGTTTGATGTTCTTGAAGTCAAAGAAGAGTTTCTTACATATTTTTCTTTTATTTTAGATGAAATCCTGTTGGAAGTGGATGATGGTAAGTAAGGTGGTAAAAATATGATTCAGGCCCTCAGATTATTCATTTCATAGTCTAGACAGGGTAAAATAGGTGAAGAAGCAACCAAGAAAATAAACACATACAAATACAAATACTTTGAGATCTAACCATATTTAAAAGCAGCATTGTAATAGCATACTACAAAGCAAAAAATAAATAAATAAATAAATAAATGAATAAAAAAGAACAACCATTAACAATAAAATGCCTTCCTTTTCTTACCCAAGTGATTGAATCAGGTTTTAAATTCCAAAGGTGGAACTTTCTAGATAGAAGATCAAGAAGGGCAAAGAGAAATGAGTGCAGTAGAATGGGGGTGGGGGAAGGGCTCAGAGCCAGTAAGGGGGGGTAAAAGACCTGGTTGCTAATTTAGGCTCTGCCACCAGCTGAGTGGCCTTGAGAAAGCCACATCCCTTTTTTGGCCTTCAGTTTCCTCATCTAGAAAGTGTTTCTCTGTCCTGAGAATTTATAGACTTCCATGTAAACATTTTCCATGGACCCTGCTTTGAGGAAAACAGCCCTACTGTTTACCTGTCACAGTGTGATTGTAAATATTATAGAATCCCAAATACTGGTATGACATCCCGAGATCACTTCCTATTATATGGCAATCATCTAGCTGACTCAAAATTTTCTTATCTTAATTAGTCGATTCAGCAAATAGGTACCTACTTCATGCTGTCTCTGTTCTGGGCTTTTGGGGTATATCTGAGGCCAGAATGGACAAAATCACTGCTCTAACGGAACTTACATTCTAACAGAGAGAAATGTTCTATAAACAATATAGATAATAAAGAAGGAAATCAATTTTGGGTAAAAAAATTCAAAACATTTCCATAGGGAATTTAAGGACCTCTGCAAATACATACATGGATCACAATTTGAGGGACACCTGGAGGTTTGTGGTTCTGTGAGTCGCAGCCACATCTTCCAGCACGAACAGTACGCAGAGAGCTTCTCCATCTCACAACCTCACTGAGCAGAAAGCATTTTAGTAGAAGTTTTACCATCTTCTAGTAGCAGTGAGGAATTTCCCTTGCTATCACTTTGGTTTGTGTCTTACCCAGGTCTGAAGCAACATGGAGGTGTTTCTCGGCACAGGGCCAAAACTTCATTGCAGGCCTCCAAGAGAACGCAACTCTGGAGAAAAATGATTAAATTAGGCAAAGATCCAATAGACTTAAATTTTCTGTTTTTGATTGTTTGCTGTGAGGAACACTATGACATGATTTAAAACGATGATTTAATGTAGCGAGAGGAGAGGGACTCTCAAAACCAAATAGTGCAGTCACACAGTTCTAATAAAATGGGTCTATTATGTTCAAATTGATTGCCGGTGCTTAGATTTACATGATGTTTATGATATCAGAATATCTGACAAAAATTGATGTCAATATTTATGCTTCTGTAAATTACTCACACAGCACTATTATGATGGCTTCTAATTAAAGTGGAACCAAGCTAATTGACCTTTAAATCCAAAGGACTTTGTCACCCAAAGCTCATCTGCACTGGGATGGCAGGCAGCGCTCCAGTGAAAAGAAAGACAGCTTTGGGGTGATGTGATATTTTCCTATGAGAAAATAATTATGCATTTGCAAGAGCTGGTTCCACTAAAAGATGGATTTTAGACTTGATTCAGCTGGCATTAAGCTGCTACTGGGTGGGTTCACGGTAAACGGGGTCCATGGTTTTACACTTAGGATGTTTGAATACTTTCTTCTCTGTTTTATTTGAGCCAAGAGATGCTTTTATTTTTGCTTTTTGAAGGTCAAATTATACAAGGGAGCAAATCAAAGAACCTGTTTTTTGTTATTTTATTTTAAACTTTCTATTTTGGAATATTTTTTATATTTACTGGAAAGTTATAGACTACACTCTGTGCTTTTTGAGGGCAGGGATAATTTTTTATTTGTATTTTACAACTTTCTTTAACACCTGACACTGGGCCTGATGTTAAGGAGTGAGAGATTTGATTTGTTTTTAGGAAGGAGACAGAAGGAATGAAGGAGAGAGCAAAGCTCTTGATATTTGCTAACATAAAATGTTCCATTATTATCTTTGACCTTGACTTTCCTTGTTCTTCTGTTTACAGCAAGCCAGATATGTTTTGACTCATTTATTTATTTAAAGTAAATTCAAATATACTTTAAAGGCATATTATCAGAAACACTAATATAAATAGTTGATTTGGGGAATTTAAGTAACCATAGGGGATGAAACCTGGTTGTTAACCTGGGGTTAGCAGGTCGGGATTCTGGTCTTGTTTCTGGTACAAACTTGCTATGTCTGTGTCCTTGAGACAAATAACTGTTTGAGGATTTTACTTCCTCACCTGCAAAAGGAGAAAAGTGAACTCTGTTTTTCAAGGTTCTTTCCAGCCTGAAAATGCTTTCTCTTCCTCTTTGCTCTCATTGTTTCGCACTGTGACTGTGAAGAGGCAAAGGTAATGAGAAGCAGCAGTCACACGGTGTATTTTGATTAGTGTGTTTGACTAAATACATTTAAAGATGTGTTGCATATTTCAAGTTTCTCAGTCCTGGTTTTCACACTTGTGCGCATTTTTGGTGTTCAATTACAAATCCTTCTTGTCTTTGCACTGAAAGGATTTCTATCTGCATTTCAGAAAGGGCTTTTCAGTTTTGTTATAAAACCTCATTACTTTTTTATTACAGACTTAGTGGAGCCTCCTCTCTTGAATTGAATCATATGATTCACTATTAGCCGGACATTTAATACTATATCGTCTTTATATTGTTCCGTATTCTTCTTAGTTCTTTTATTTGTACTTTGGAAATGTCTCAGAGAAGAAATGGAAAGATGATATTTCTTTCAAATAATTCTTCCCTATCCCTGGAAGAGAGTGTTTTAAAGATAATTATTTAAACAAAATAGACTACCTTTTTCTAATTCTTATTGATTTAAGCTATCTACAATAGCCAATACAGAGGATGAGTAATTAAATGATCTCGAAGACAATATATTTTTCACAACATAAAAATATTTTTTAAAGTTCTCCAAGATCTTTAGTGTATGCCACATATTTTGTGAAGTTTTTCTAAATTCCAGGGAGTCCCCATCTGTCATTGCACTTGTCCCTATCTCTCCCACTAGTCCTTAAGGATGGGGAGTGCTCTGCCGATTGCTAGACAGAACCGTGTTTGTTGAATGAAATAAGAGACCCCACAAAACATTTATTTAATTATCTAACAAAACTGCCTGCATTTTCATTTTAGAAAAAAATGACTAAAAGAAATTTTATCTTGAACATCTCACAGTAATCGATTTGCAGTTGCATTTAACTGATCTTTGTTGCTGTGAATAATACAGCTCATGCACAGGGATGGATGAATGATTTGTACATTTTTCAAATATTCACTGAATACTACCTTATATACAAGTATACATGAAATTTTGAAAAAGATTCAATTGATGATCCCAGGTATAATTTTGACTGTACCTGTGTAAGTGCTTAGTAACTATTTGTTGAATAAATAAAATAACCACGTAGATAAATAAAAATATATTTGTCATTATTTAACCAGTGGTATAGTGACAACATCAAAGTTTATTTGATATATCGAAATAACACAAATGCCATTAAAGTAAATTTAATTTCATCAGTGGGGAAAAACTTTCTCCTGAGAGCCAAAATGAATGGCATATTTTAGTCTAAGTAGAGGTCACAGATGCTGGCGAACATTTGCAAGCAAGAAAAGAAACATTTACTAGCATTTCGAAACACTAATATTTCCTTTTGAATAGGTATTCTCCAACCCTATTGGTGAGAATATAAATTTGTGAAAGCATTTTGCTAATATGTATCCAGAAAACTAAAAAAGAGTACTTTCTTTTGCTTAATAATTTTATTTATGAGACTTCATCATAAGGAAAAATCTGAACCAGGGAAAATAATATATAATAATGATGTTCACTGCAATATTGGATATAAAACTTTATGTATCTGGAAATTGTAGAATGATTCAGTAATTCATGGCCCATATGCACAATAAGAAATTACCTTCTCTTATAAAAATGATGTTTACTGAGAGTAAATTAACATTGAAAACTATGTATGATATCATTTATGAATGCAAAAAGGCAGAGTACAAAATTTTGCCTACAATTTCATTTTAACTATGACCAAAAATGAATGTAGAAAAAAAGTTTCAAATGAAATATATCAGGAATTTTGAGCTATTCCTGGATAATGTAACAGATGCTAAGTTCTTTTTTCTTCTTTATATTTTTATACATACTTTAAATCTTTTACAGTGAGCATTTATTATTTTCACAACTATTTAAGATGAAAACATTTTATAGTAGATCAGTGAAATATTAGTAAACGGAACTCTTTTGCTAGTTGACTTCATAGTCAGCTTTGTTGTCAGAAGGACCTAAATTCTAGTTCAGATTATCAGACGTTACAGAGAGGAAGATGCAAATGTTATTAGCAGTTGATGTTTCAGTCTATAAAGATCATTTGTTTCTTGTTTTTTTATTGTGTGTGATATGTGTTCAAGACAATTTATAATCTTTTATTTCATTAAATTTGTCCTGTGGAGTTCAACGCTCATTCTCATGTCAATAGATAATAGGTTGAACCATATAAAATTGCTACTATTTTGCCTTTTCTCATTTACAAAAAAGGCATTTTCATGTACTGGCCTTCATACTTTATCAACTATTGGTAATGACAATGCCCAGTGAATTTTGTAATGATAAGTGCTGGCACTCTTTTTTTTTTCTCTGAAATTAACATTGACACGAGTCCTCAAGTAAATGACTGTTCATATCCAGACTCATTTGGCAGAAATGATAAGTTTCCGTGCCAATTCAGAAAGGGAGAGAGGTTCAGGAAGACAAAAGGTTTGAGAGAGACATTTTACAATATATCAAATGTGAGTAATGATATCTCAGTTTGTACTTTAAAAAGCACTGGTGATACTTAATCTTTCAATAACGCTTTATAGCTTACAAAGCATGTTCTCATTCATTATCTGATTTAATCCTCAAAACCTTACAGGGAGATAATTTTATCCTCATTTTACTGTTTCTGAGTGATTATGATTTACAAGGTCGGGCAGCTAGAAAGTGGAAGAGCTGGGACTTGAACCTGGATTAGCAACTATATGACAGAAAAAGTTTGCTGGTTAATTTGTGGATGAAAAGAAATCTTAATTTTGTAGATGTATATTATAGCCAATAATTGAAGTTTAAAATAATTAACTTCTAAAGGTAATTATTGTCAAAAAGTTGCTTTGATTTCTCTTAAAATATAGTCATATTCTTCACCACATCTTATTTTTAAATTTTTTTAAAAAATTGATGTTTTAAATAATCCGTGATTATAAGTTTTACATAAACATGCCTTTGAATTAACAAAAAAGAAAAGAGCCCATTTTTAGGATCAGTGTTTCTGGCAAAAGTGGGAACTAATTTGAAATTGAAAAGCAATTGAAAATCTATATAGCAGACTGTGACATATGGATTTTCTTTTATTTTTATTTTTATTTTTATTTTTTTATAATGATATCATAGCTGTGTACATTAATGCGATCATGGGGCACCATACACTGGTTTTATACACCATTTGACACATTTTCATCACACTGGTTAACATAGCCTTCCTGGCATTCTCTTAGTTATTGTGTTAAGACATTTATATTCTACATTTATTAAGTTTCATATATACCCTTGTAAAATGCACCGTAGGTGTAATCCCACCAATCACCCTCCCTCCGCCCATCATCCCATCTCCCTCCCCTCCCTCTCCCTCTTTCCCCTATTCTTAGGTTATAACTGCGTTATGGCTTTCATGTGAAAGCCATAAATTAGTTTCATAGTAGGTCTGAGTACATTGGATACTTTTTCTTCCATTCTTGAGATACTTTACTAAGAAGAATATGTTCCAGCTCCATCCATGTAAACATGAAAGAGGTAAAGTCTCCATCTTTCTTTAAGCCTGTGTAATATTCCATGGTGTACATATACCACAGTTTATTAATCCACTCGTGGATCAATGGGCACTTGGGCTTTTTCCATGACTTAGAAATTATGAATTGGGCTGCAATAAACATTCTGGTATAAATATCTTTGTTATAATGTGATTTTGGTCTTCTAGGTATATATCTAGTAGAGGAATTATAGGATTGAATGGCAGATCTATTTTTAGATATCTAAGTATTCTCCAAACAACTTTCCAAGAGGAATGCATTAATTTGCATTCCCACCAGCAGTGTAGAAGTGTTCCCTTTTCTCCACATCCACGCCAACATCTCTGGTCTTGGAATTTTGTGATATGGGCTAATCTTACTGGAGTTAGATGATATCTCAAAGTAGTTTTGATTTGCATT
>CAUYPK010083583.1:0-59220 GCA_963574355.1 Loris lydekkerianus | reverse complement strand
AGCTTGATTACCTGTTAAGCTACAGTTTTCTGCACTTTATTTAAAGTTTTAAAGTTGTTGTTGCTAGTTTACAGTTTTTCTTTAGCAATAAATATTGAAAAGCATTTAACCTACTGATTCCTCAATTATTGTAATTGTTTACATTTGTATATATTGTATACAATATATTATATTGTATATATTTTTATTTATAAAATAAAATTTTTTATAATATATTATATTGTATATATTTTTATTTTTGAAATTTACCAGTGGCTGCTGCATTTTCCACCTTGGCTTATACTCGAGTCACTAAGTTTTCCCAGTTTTTAGGGTAAAATTAAGGGGGTCAGCTTATACTCAGGTTGGCTTATACTCAAGTATATACGGTAATAGTAACAGTTTTGTTATTAATTTCAATTTCACATTAGAAGAAAAGAAATGCATAACTTTAAAAGATAAACAAAAACTCGCTCATACACATGTATGCACGTGTAGTAGATATTACAACCATTAATCTAAATAAGCTGTGTAGAAACACCACCCCAATTACTCAGCAATTTCTGATGCCTACTGTCATTGGGTGCTTTAGGCATTGATTTATGCACATTTATCTTTAACACATTCAATCCTACTGTCATTAGAGTGTGTACTTTAATTTACTTCAAAATTGAGGGGAATAGTCCAGTTTTGCACTTGTAAATTTGGAGTCTTTGGAGAAATTTGTAGCACAACCTCAAAGTGAATCAGGTAGGGATTTAATAAATTATTATAATTGCTATTATAATAATATGGATAGGGAAACAAAGAGGGTTTCTGGAAATCCCATAGGTGCACTATAGGTATACTATCATATTGACAGTTTCATCTGATTGCAGTCTATAATCTATTTGTTATTAACTAATTTTAAATAATATAGCCTAGACCTCAAACCGATTGCGATTCTCTTTCATTTCAAAGAAATTTCTAAAAGATGTCTTAAAATAACACTTGAAGGAGGAAAAGAAAGTTAATATTCTTAAAAGTATAATTCTTTTAAATTTTTTATATTTTTTTGCAGTTTTTGGCTGGGGCTGGGTTTGAACCCACCACCTCCGGCATATGGGGCCAGTGCCCCACCCCTTTGAGCCACAGGTGCCGCCCCAAAAGTATAATTTTTATTTAAATTTTAAAGAATGGTATTTGAAAAGAATATATAGAATATATAAGTTGGAATAGGGTTCTGGGAAGAGATCAGATTCATCCCTTTTCCAATTTGAAGCATAATATTTTTGTTTGTATAGTTCCTTAGGGTTTAAACACAGCTTTGAAACACATCTTTCTCTGAGCAAATTCTTCTTTTGACAGCACTTTCCTCAATGCTGCCTTCATGGCATCATTTCGCAAGCTGTAGATGACTGGATTAAGAGTTGGAGGTATCACTGTATAAAATACGGAGAACATGAGGTCCATAGCTGATGGAGAATCAGAAGGAGGTCTTAGAAACTCAAAGCCTGCAGCTGAGAGGAAAAATGTGACTACAAATAGGTGTGGTAGGCAGGTGGAGAAGACCTTAGTGCGGCCTTCAGCTGATGGAATTCTTAGCACTGTCGAGAAGATGCGAATGTAGGAGAGCACAATGGAGATCAAACAGGCAAAGGCTGTTGAGGTTGTAAATGCAGCCACTGCAATCTCATTCATGAATTCTTTAGAACAAGCTAGTTTTAGCATCTGAGGAACATCACAGAAGAATTGGTGAATGACTCTCTCCCCACAGAGAGGTATAGAGAAGTTAACAGCTGTGTGCATGAGCCCAGACAGGCCCCCAGCAATCCACACAGCTATCACTGCACGCCTACAAGCACTGGGATCCATGATAGTCTCATATTGCAGTGGTTGACAGATGGCTGCATACCGGTCATAAGACATCAAGGTGAGGATGGCCACTTCTGATGAGGCCAGAGCTATGAAGAAGAAAACCTGAAGAATGCACTGAGCCAGGGAAATATAACCATTGTTAAGAAGTGAGTTTGCAATGGACTGGGGGATTGTGACAGAGATGAAACAGAGGTCCAGAAGAGAGAGGTGCTTCAAGAAGTAATACATAGGGGAATGGAGACGAAGGTCCAAGGTAATGATGGTGATAACAAGGAGGTTGCCTGTCAAGGCAAGCATGTATGTTACCAAAAACAGAAGTGCATGTAAAATCTGAAGTTTACGCTCATCAGAAAACCCCATGAGGAGAAATCCACTCAGTGAGGTCAAGTTGGTTATAGTCATTCTGAAGATACCAAGTTTGGATCTCTGTTTAGGAAACCAAAGAACAGAAGGGGAAAATGGTATGATGTTTAATGTATCTGTATGTAAGGTAACTCAGTGCCCTCAGCCTGGAATTTCTGGAAGGAAGTTGATTTGTTCCATTGTGACTAGTTAAAATTGAATTTTGAAAAATCTTTAGCTATTATTCAGAAATAGAATCACCAAATGTAATCAAAAAGTCATAAAAATTTTCTGGAGCAAATTTTGGGTTATCAAAGAGGGAGAAATTGATGGAAATGATAAAATTGTTACCTCCATGATGTACCAGTATTATTACATCTTCTATACAGCCCAATACTTTAGTATTAGAATGATGTACCATAACTTCTTTTGTTAACCATCTAAAATGAATGGATCTAGGAATAGCCCCCAGGCAAATCTAGAATAGATGTTAGTTCAAAGAACAGTCATACTTCTTGCCTTTGAATGGCCCTTAACATTTAAGAAAGATTACATTTGGTTGGAATGAATTTCCCATTCTTGAAGAGTGAAATATGTCTCAAAATTATAGTGAGTAGATGGCATGAGTGTAGATGGCATTGCTATTAGGGATTGAATCCTGAGCTTTTGACTTGGAAGATCTTACAACTGACAGACAGTACTTTGTCTTCAGAGAATACCCTTTAATTTTCAAAATCCTTAGGACAATTTGACATTGGACATCAATCAAATTCATTTGAACAAATAATGAAATTTTCTAAAATGTAATGTGCTAGGCAGAATGTTAGGGTTGTGAAGTATATGCCTTCCAGGAATTACCTCTCACTGTGACTTCTACAATGAAAAAAAAAAAATCTGATTTTTCCCCTAGGATTTGAAATATATTAGATAGTGGAAGCCCATTTCTTAACCAACTAACCAACCAAACAAAACATCAATACCATTTACAATATAATTGTTAGGAAGGTTGGATGATAATTACTTTTTCTATTTTATTTTAAATGTGTATTGTTGTTTCATAATAATACTCATAGAATATGAATAATTATAGAATCATTCTTTGTATCAGAATCACTCTGTTAATTGATTTTTAATTTTTTTTATTTTTTTTTATTAAGTCATAGCTGTGTACATTGATATGATCATGGGGCATCATACACTAGCTTCATAGACCGTTTGACACATTTTCATCACAATGGTTAACATAGCCTTCCTGGCATTTTCTTAGTTACTGTGCCAAGACGTTTACATTCCACATCTACCAAGTTTCACATATACCCTTGTAAGATGCACCGCAGGTGTAATCTCACCAATCCCACTCCCTCTCCCCACCTCCCCACTCTTTCCCCTCCCTTTCCCCCTTCCCCCTATTCTTAGGTTGTAACTGGGTTATAGCTTTCATGTGAAAGCCCTAAATTAGAGAGATGTTGGCGTGGATGTGGAGAAAAGGGAACACTTCTGCACTGCTGGTGGGAATGCAAATTAATACATTCCTTTTGGAAGATATATGGAGAATACTTAGAGATCTAAAAATAGATGTGCCATTCAACCCAGTAATTCCTCTGCTGGGCATATACCCAGAAGACCAAAAATCACATCATAATAAAGATATTTGTACCAGAATGTTTATTGCAGCCCTATTCATAATTGCTAAGTCATGGAAAAAGCCCAAGTGCCCATCAATCCACGAATGGATTAATAAATTGTGGTATATGTACACCATGGAATATTATGCAGCCTTAAAGAGAGATGGAGACTTTACCTCTTTCATGTTTGCATGGATGGAGCTGGAACATATTCTTCTTAGTAAAGTATATTAAGAATGGAAGAAAAAGTATCCAATGTACTCAGCCCTACTATGAAACTAATTTATGGCTTTCACAGGAAAGCTATAACCCAGTTATAACCTAAGAATAGGGGGAAAGGAGAAAGGGAGGGGAGGGAGGGGGGAGGTAGGCAGAGGGAGGGCGATTGGTGGGATTACATCTGTGGTGCATCTTACAAGGATATATGTGAAACTTAGTAAATGTAGAATGTAAATGTCTTAACACAATAACGAAGTAAATGCCAGGAAGGCTATGTTAACCAGTGTGATGAAAATGTGTCAAACGGTCTATAAAACCAGTGTATGGTGCCCCATGATCTCATTAATGTACACAGCTATGAAGATGTAGTAAATTGAACAGAATCTTGATTTAGACCTACTCAAAGGGGAAGTTAGAAGAAGAGAGAAATGAAAGAATGGTATTTATGCAGACTCATTTATTCTGGCTAATATCTTGCAATATTGAGGAACATGAGTTTTAGAGAAGATGATAGGCAAGGTCTGTGTGATCAGGATTACTAAAATGTCTGCACAAAAGCCATGTGCATGTATGTTAAACTGCATATTGTACATATGGCTCTATTTCTTCCATATTGCCTAAACTGGGTCCACATTCCATTAAAGAAATATGCATTAATTCTCTCCTGTAGATGGTACATGTAGTTCTTCCAAGAAGTATATGCAGTCTATGCAAATAAACCCCATGAAGAATTAATGTCTGCACTTCAAATTCCAGCGGGAAAAACAGCTATAGAATTAAGTTGTATTGGTCAAGCCCTGTCCCAAGAGCAGAACTGTCATTTGTACCAAGACTAAGTCTGGCACACCAGGTTTAGAGAGAAGATTGTAGAGGAAGAAGGGAAACCCACACTTCCTGACTGCGTTTTTCTACTGTCTTTTAAGTACTATGCTCACTGATGGGCACACGTGCAGAGAGAGAGAGCCGCCTGCATGCTGAGTCCCACAGAACTCATGAATGAGCTTTGCTGGCTTTCTTACTCATGGACAGAAACCTACCCACTGCCAGAAATCTCCTGACACTTGAGTGGGAACTCCAGTCAGGTTCCAACCTGCAGGACTGTGCACAATGGCATCTTCCAATCTGCAGAAAGCACTTGTGTCCGCTACCAGACTATGGTGTGAAACTGCTTTCAATATCTAAAGAATATATTAGCCTATATCCACCTGCAGAAAACCTACAAAAAGGTAATGTAGAGTACCATAAAAAGTGTGAGCTGTGTCCTTGAACAGCTGTGCTCACGTGCTGGCACACAGTAGGTGTACAGTAAATGGTAACCAGCCAATATTGTGAAAGAAAGGATGCTTGCTCCTATTTTTTTCTACTGTTATTCTCCTTGCTAAATATAATCCTTCTTCCTATCCAAATTTTCCAGGTGACTAAATAATTCTGTTCTCTGCCTCAACTATTAATAATACAGAGACAGGACATGGTACCGCGTAGCAGTCAAGAGTGGGGAGCTGAAGAAGGTTGCTGGGTTTTAATGCCAGCTCTTCTTACTGGCTGTGTGATCTCAGACAAGCTACATGTGCATTTATTACTCATTTATTAATGTGTTCATTGATTATTTATTAAGCTTTGCCTGTCAGTGGATGTAATCATAGTCCCTGTGCTTCACTGAGTTTCTGTGAGAATTAAAAGAGATAATCCATGCACAGGATTTTGTATACCACCTGTAAACAGTGTTCAAAAATGCAGTTCATTATCATTATTTCCATAGCAATTATTTACTATGATGATATATCACTATTTTCACTTCTGGAACAAAATGAGAAGCAATAACTTTGACATGATATTAGGAAAGTTTAACCCAAAACTCTTATCCATCATATTCCTCAAACTCCCTGGAGATTAATTTTTAGCAGAGGAAATGAACAACATACAGAAAACACAAACACAGGACCATAAATTTAGAATGAGAGAGGTCTAGATTTTATGTTAGATTTCTGAATATTTTGAAGGTAGCAGGAGCTATTTCAAACTGCTTTAAACCTGGAATACAATGAGCTCTCCCTGAACTATCCAGGGGGGAAAATAACTAGATCAGGTTCAGAAACTCTGTCTCAGAGGTAGAAAGCAGTTTTAAAATACGAGGTTCAGGGTAAGATATTAACATGAGGGATTTATAATACATAGATGCTTTCCATTCAAATTTATATTCTATCATTTTCTGGAAAAAAATGAGTCCTGGAGACATTGCAGCATACTTTGAAGTATTAATAAAGAATTATCTAGAGAGTCAGAAATGTAGTGGGTTTAAACCAGAGTATATTTTAACTCTAATTTATAAAATTAAAATATGACATAAAAATTATTTTCCTTTCAACTTTTTTTTTTTTGCTATATTCCAGGAGTAGATTACATAAAACTATATATTTAAACACTGAGTATTTCTACCTGAGTATTATTTCTTTTTCTTGGCTAAATTAACTCATTCTAATTTGCCCAGGAAATTCTAGTTGCAAGACAATCGTGCTTAATTTGTTTCTGACATTTTTCTTCTACTTATTTGTGCAGCCATGCAGAGGGGGTTGTATATTTAAAAAGCCTTTTCATCCATCATTTACTTGCTTATTAATTTGGGAATTAAATTTTGTTTTCATAACAATTCTTCATCCAGAAATACCGGCTTTTATAACACTACCTTCGGAGCGTGATGTTCTTCCTTTATGAGGAAATAAACTGTTAAATTACACGACAGAGCACATAATAAAAAAATTCTGGTTAAACAAGTTTTGTAACAGCAGGAGAATTTGCTCTCTACAAATGAGCAAACTTCTAAACATCTGAAAGACTTAAAGACATTTAACACTAAAACTATGTATGTTTAAGAAAATCAAATCTTTTACTAGTGATGGAGAAGATATTTTAGAATGCTACAATGCTAAAGGTCATTATTTAAAACACTGGCAGCCATTGTATTGTATATATATTTTCCACTGCTGGTTATAGGATGCCGAACAAAACTAGCTTTTACTATACTAGTCTTCGCCATAAGAATTCAAAGACTGATCAAGAATGCAATAGTACCAGATCATATCAAAAGATAAACAATATGAATTAGAGAAATTCTGACTTAGACAATTTAATTTGTAATCATATATAACTGACCTGGACATACAGAAATTCCTTTTAACAGTAAAGCTAAAATTAAGAATGGACTTTAAAAGGGCCAAATCAAACAGATACTCATTGTACACACATATTTAAGCAAGAAATTTGTTATTTTCTTCATTTAGTACAAACAAAAATCTGCCTTACTGGATCTACTTTGTGTTTTTAAAAAGTCAGATGATGTAGGATTCCAGGCCAATTCAGTAAATTAATTAATTTTGATTAATTTGCATGAACTTCTTGATTTTTTTATAGTACATGTACTCAAAGACTGCTACAAAACAATTCTTTCTGGGCTAAAATCAAGGCCTGCAGGGCTGTGTTTCTTCTCCAGAGGTTCTAAGATGGAATCCCATTTCCTTGCCTTTTCCAGCTTGTAGGGGTCACCTGCATTCCCAGGACCATGACCCCTTCCTCCATTTTCAAAGACAGCAATTACCATCTTTAAATCTCTCTCTCACTCTTCTGGTACCTTCTTCTACTTTTAAAACCCTCTGGGAGTATACTGAATCCATCAGAATAATCCAGGGTAATCTCCCTAATTTAAAGTCAGTTGATTTGCAAACTTAACTCTATCTGCAACCTTAATTCTCCCTTGCTAGGCTACCTAACATTTTCAGAGGTACCAGCGACAAGGAGGTGGGTGTCTTTGAGGGATGGGGAGAGACATGCCACCTTACCCAGCTTTTGACTGCTTTCCAAATGCTTGTACAAATAGGACGCCATCAACTAGTTTGATACCTTGTTCTCAAGTTTATCACAACTCAATACAATGCAGACTGTATAATGATAAAAGTACTGACTTCCCATAAGACAAGGTAACCGATATTGCTTATTACGTTTTCTATACAGTATTAATATTGTGGCAACAATTTTTTTTTACCCTGAGGATATATTTCAGACTACAATAAAAATTTTATAAGAAATACTATCTCACTAACACTTTCTTCAAATAATTTTTTTCAGGAAGAGGTACATTGGAGGAGTAGATTATTAGCACTGGCATAGATTTTGGAGATACCACACCCCATTTCAAGAATGATATAAAGGTAACTTGGCCCAGAGACTTTCATCCCACTTACTTGAGGGTACATAGCTAACTTGTAACACAAGTCTCCTGATCAGTAAGTGCTCCCGGGATTATGATGCTGTTCACCTTACATATAAAATAGAGTCAATTATGACTCCTATCACATCATTTTGTAATCCATAGCATTACCAACTTAACGCTTTAAGGGACTATAGAAATATTATTTTATTATTCTGTCCCATGACAACACACCAAGAAAACCAAGGATTAAGGCCTACTAAGATCCGGTGTAAATTATACTAAATTTATTAAATGTCACATAATAAAAAGAAACAGCACACAAGGAGAGACTCATGTCACAGCAAAAGCAATGACAAGTCTACGCTCGTAATGCAAATAACTTCCGTAAGACAGAGAAAGATTTCATCACAAATCACTAGCGCTTTTTTGATGAATTAAAATGGGAAGAGTGTAAGAATATTTACATGAATTTTCTGGGAGAAAGAAAAATGGTTTAGAATCACTACAGTGTGAGAACTACCATGCCAAGAGTATTTGAAAATTTTGTCACTTTCCCCAAATATTTTGATCTCTGCTTTTAAAAAGATATAAGCTAGACACACCTATATAGCCTAGCCCCAACCTCATAAAAGACCATCACTCTAATTTTTAAACCAATTTCTTTCAATTATTAAAATATATGTATTTTAGGGCCAAATTCCATTTTTAAAAGTTATGGGGGTGGGGAGCCTCTTAATTTATCAATAAAACTTTATTTTCTTGGTATCTTAAAGTATAATTGAAATCAACTCACTTGATGTAATAGGGCACTTTATTATGTGAGGTGGATCTTTGCCACGGCAGCTGGACTGAAGCTGAGGAAAGAAACAAAGGGAGGTTATTGGAAACACTGGTGACTCCAAAGCCTTATACCTTAATGCAAAACAACTGAACGTACTTTACAGCCCATTCAATGACTATTGCTCTGGTCTTTGACCCAGATTCCTATTAATTGTGAAATCTACTAAGCCAAACAGTGAACAGCTTTGAAGATTCATTGGAAGTGAGGAAATGACACAGTTCCACGCTAATACTTCTAAAAACCAAATTTTAATATTTACAACCACCACAATTTCAAATTTAGTGCCTTTTTTTTTTTTTTTTTTTTTGATAGGGTCTCACTTGGTCACCCAGGCTACAGTGCACTAGTGTTATCATAGCTTACAGCAACCTCCAACTCTTAGACTTAAGAGATCCTCCTGTCTTGGCCTGCTGAGTAGCTGGGACTATAGGTGCCCACCACTATGCCCAGCTAATTTTTTCTATTTTTAGTAGAGATGGGATCTCACTCTTGCTCAGGCTGGTCTCGAACTCCCAGTCTCAAAGAATCCTCCCACCTCAGCCTCCCAAAGTGCTAGGATCATGGGTGCAAACCACCACACCCTGTCATGTACTCTGCATATTTCTGATAAAGCTAAAACCCAAATTAGTTTTATTTGGCATATCCAGTTTAAAAATTAGATTCCTCAAGCCTAAATTTTCCTGATTACTAACAACATTCTTTACTTTGTATCATAGTCACAAGAATAGCTCTCCAGTACAGATGGCATTTAAAACTAATTTAATTATATGAAATAATAAAATAAAAGAGAAAATTAAAATAAAAACAGGCAAAAGGTTGTAAAGAACCAAAGTAGTCATCTGGGCAAAAAAATTCCAAATACTTATTTTTATCTAAAATGCACATTGAGTCCCGTTTCCTACTTTTGCACTAGGCATTACTATAATTCAGATGTTATGATTAAAGTTTTTTTATTATAGTTTACAATTCCAGTTATTTCTTATTTCTAAAAATATATTATTTTTACATTAAAATCAATTATTTTAAAAGTTATTTAAGAAGAGCTGTATAAGGGCATCTAGACCTGGAAAGGAATTTTGCTAAATAAACTAATAAGAAAATTCAAAGAAAACTTTGCAGATATCAGCAGGCCCTCATGTAGCTAGTTGTCAGCAATACTTTTCTTCTGAATTTCATGTCATATTAATAGCCTACAAATATATATAGCATTCTAAACTTCGCCAAGCACTTACAAATGTATCTTTTGGTAAATAAGCCAGCAAGACACACATTAAAGTTCCATTTGATGGACAAAGAACTAAATACATAGAGATAAAATAACTTGCCCCCAAAGTGACAGCTAATAAACAAACAGTTGAGCTCAGATGTGATCTCAGAGTTTCTGAACACTAGTTCAGCAGTTTTTCTACTCAGCTTATCTTTATAAAACGCAAGCATTCCTTTCTCCAACTAGGTCCGTAAAAACTACAGACAGGGGATGAAAATGAAGAAACGTTAAGGTATGTTAAACTCCTCATTAGAGCCAACCTCATTTCAGCGTTGGCACCAGGCTAATAGGTCAGTTTTTATTTTGTGCCTAACTAAACAAGCTTCTTTCATAACCATGGCTCAGGTCCAAAAAATATAATAAAGCCAAAGATTGTAAGCAACAAGGGATTACGATTATTAAATTTACTAATTGGGATTTTGTTTATGGTTCTCCATTCACTTTAATAATTGTTTTGATTTGAATAACTTCAATCTCCTAGGACCATGAGTGTTAAACATTGAAAGGCGGTGTATTTTGAGTTTCACAAAATGTGTCTGAATTTCACAATATGTCACTTCCTAAAGAACATGTGCTTGATTCCTATTATGAGAGTGATTGTCAGGTGTAGGGTTTCTTCAATATTAAAGATAATTAATCCTTAGAACTGAAAAGAGAGTCTCTTATTTTACAAATTCCTCTTTAATTCGATGATAGCACTTAGTTTAACATCCTATAAAATTAAGTAATCTGGAATGTTTAATACTTATTGAGTATACTGCATATTTTCATCAACATTGAAGGTATCCAAACTTTAAAAATGCATCCTGGCACCCAGGTATACAGTGTATTTGAGGAAGAATTACACATCACTCAAAGACAGACTATCTGAGAGCTCATGAAGCATAACGTGTGTGTGTGTGTTAGGGCGAGGGTGGGGGGAGCAGATGATAGTCAGGGAGGGCAGGACATGACTGATCAGCATTCTTGAACTGTAAAAGCACAGCCTGACCTTTAGTTGAGGTAAAGAAGTTTATCAACAGTGACAACAAGATTAAGAGAAAACATAAATGCAATCAATTTAGTGTTACAACATGGGATTACTTCAGTTTTCTCCATGGTAATAGTTACAAAGAAGTTGTCATAATTGAGAAATAAGCTTTGCCCTAAGTTTTAAATGTTACTTACATTGAATTAAAGGAAACAAATTGCTTTCTTACATATATTTGTCAAAGGAAATAAAAGGAAAGGAATTAATATTTACTCAAAGCATTTGTGTCAAGAACTGTGTGAGGTGCTTTGTGTAACTGGATATGCTTTGTCATTTAATTTTCAAAATACTCAGGGGAAAGAGGTATTTTAAGACAAAGAAATTAACTTATAGAGAGTCACAGCTCTGGCAAAATGGCAGGATGAATATTTAAACTCAATCTGGGTGACGCTAAATTCTACGTTCTTTAGTGTCCTCAGGAGTGAATGATAAAATAAAAACATTTATTCAAGATCTCATGAACAGTCCCTAAAATCAAAAATTTCACTCAGAGAACATTACATAAAAATCTACAAATGTGGTTTGGCTAAATCTGCAGTACTTGACCAGAAGAAAAGCTAACTGTGATTGTAGTGAGTGTAATAAACCAAAATCTTCTCATTTAAACACATACGGACAGTGATTTTTTTTTTTTTTTTTTTTTTTTACTTTAAAAGTTTCAGGTGCCACAATAGCAAAGATATGCAATCAATTTAAGTGTCTACTAACTGATAAATGAATAAACAAAATGTGGTATATACAGACAGTGAAATACTATTCAGCCATAAAAAAGAATGAAATCACATCATTTGCAGCGACATCATGGACATTACGTTGAGTGAAAATAAACCAGGCATGGAAAGACAGAACCTGTATGATCCCACCCTCTGGGGGAGTGAAAACGTTGATCTCTTGGAGATAGAGGGAAGGATGATAAATACCAGAGACTGGGAGGGTCTGTGTGGGGGCTCAGGGGAGATAAAGAGAAGTTGGTTAACAGTTATAAACAGAGTTAGAAAGAAGAAACAAATTCTAATGTTCTATAGCAGAGTAGGATGGCTGTAGTTAACAACAACATATTTCATATTTCAAAGTAGCTTGAAGACAGGACGTGAAGGCTTCCAACACACAGAAATGACAGATACAAAGATGATGGATGCAACAGGTATTTACATGTTCTGCATAAATACGCAAAATATATAGCATAAAATAAAAAGGAAAAAAGGTACAGGTGGATTTGAAACTAATAATCGCTTCAGAAGGAGAAAAATTTAAGAAATCTTAAAACATAAACATAATTTCTTTATTATGAAATAGTTCATAACCTTTGCCCATGGCAAAGCACTGATGATGTAAGACTTGTTATGAGAGAGTCTAGTGAAAAACCATCGTGAAAGAAAAATTCCTGTCTGTCCCATTTCAAAGATTTATCAATTGTCATCATTATTATTAGAAATAATAAGAAACATTTTCATTAACACAAATGCCTCTTTTTATAACTTTGATATAATAAATACATATATCTATACCAAGGAATATTGGTTCTTAATGACAGTGAAAGCACATACTGCTTTATTAAACTAATGAGGTCAGTCCAGCTCATCAGTACTCACTGGAGAGAAAATGCTGCGAGGATGGTCCAAAATCTCTATGGGCTTCCTGAAGCTGTTTAAGGCGATCGTCCACAGAAACCTGCACATCCACACACAAGACAGAGGAAATAATGGGATTTCAAAACAATGGCTGTCATCATATCCTCGACTTAAGAACTATAGTTAATATGATGCTGTTGCCCAAAATACAATAGCTTGTGCAGACTCCTTCTCTGCCTCAGGTATCAAAGTAAGGGTATAAAAATGGACTCCTTCTTGGCGGCGCCTGTGGCTCACAGGAGTAGGGTGCTGGCTCCATATGCTGGAGGTGGTGAGTTCAAACCCAGCCCTGGCCAAAAACTGCAAAAACTGCAAAAAAAAAAAAAAAAAAAAAAGACTCCTTCAGCAGAAAGGAATAGTAAATAATGCCAGGTGCTCTTGTAAATAATTTGTATGAATTAACTCTTTTAATCCTCAGAATAAACACAAAGGTTAAACATTATTATTATCTCCACTTTACACACAGAAAAATGGAGAAACAAAGAGTGACGCTGCTCACAACCCTGGTCGCAGTGCTGGAACGTGCGCTCTGTCGCTCCACTCGGCCTTGGGGCAGTGGACTGCCTGGAAACCACTGGTTTCCAACCTTTTTTATCTTACTGCACACTTGAACCTATAATTAAACTTCCACAGCACACTTAAATTATTTTGATCCAAAAAAGAATATACTTACTGTGCTTTCAAAACTAATTTTATTAATGATCTTTTAAAAATTTCACAGCACACCTAAGATCCTCTCATGGCACACCAGTCTGCCATGGCACACAGGTTGAAAATCACTGCTCTAAACCCTCTAAAGTCAAGATGTGGCCATGGGATTTGTGACTACTAATGTCTTTTTGGTAAGGAAGACAGTAAAATGTGCTTTAGAGGGCAAATGAAAAAGAAGCCTAGAATACTCCAGGGGACAGACACTAGACAGAGAAATAGGTAGACAGATGACGGGTAGAAATGTAGATAGAGTGAGGGGGGGAGGGAGATGATGGATAAAGACGGACAGTGAAAAGGTATATGAGTATGGAATATCTTATTTTCCTCCAAGTTTGTGTCTGATCATCTTTACTCGGGGTTGGAATGTATGTATGTAATTGAATGTATGTTCAATTAATTACGTTAATACACCAGGAGTTTAACACATCCTATATTTTTGTTTGCACGCATTCTATGGTTCTTTTATGAAAATGCAAACTGTTATTACACAGAGACACTAAATCAATGTAAATTGACATGAACTGCATCAAGTCTACTGAATGTCCATTTCCCCTTTCCTGGTCTTTGTGTAAATGCTGGTCATCATTCCACGTAGACTGACAATTGTATTTTAACTTGTCTTTCATTGAAACTTGTACCTGGCTCACTGGACAGCTCTAGTTTCCCCCGGTTTGCCATTTAAATTGCAATAGTATGTATTTTGTTTATTAAGGCCAAAAAGCATTAACATGCCACACGTTATGAGTAAACATCATTCCTGAAACTTAACAGTGTTTCCTGTCAGCATAGACTTTTTTCCTTCTTATCCAACCAGCAATGACCATCTGAGCTCTAGTGGTTACCAGATCATAGATAAGGGAGACAGGATACATGTCTTCTTTCAAGTACAACATATTCCCTGATTTCTAATCTTTGGAGATGATGATAACAGAAGGAGAATGGAAATAAATCAAGATAGACCACAAGGACCTTCACATGAAGATAATGCTTCAGAGCGATGACGCACCAGACAGAACCAAAAAGATCAAACACGTTTTTGTTCCACCCACTAGAAAAGCACATATGAATTCAACAGATTTTCCCTAATGAATTTCACATATGAATTCAACAGATTTTCACTAATCCCAGATTAATGCTCTTTGCAAAGAAAGAAGATTGTCAAATACTATATGTTCATTTCTTTACTTCTTCAATTTCATTAAGAAAATATGAGCCTTTGAATATTTTGATGTTTGCATTAATTCAGCAACCCTATTATATATAAAATATTGTATCTGACAAATAAAATACTTTTATGTGCTATACCAAAATTGCCTATTTCAGTGAGGTCTAGAGTCATTAAAACAACTGCACCAGAAAAGCAACGTAAGAGCTAAAGGTAAAATGCAACCACAGTGTGAATCTGGAAAAAATCAGCAAGACACTTAAATAGCAACTACTTGGCAGAAAAGGGATGGAGACTTTCTTACTTTGCAAAACAAAACAAAACAATCACATGATGAAATTTAGAAAATTTCTAAAGGAGTCATTATGGGAAAAAATGTTTCTATGACCTACCACAGCTTTCAATAACTGTGACTTACCTGACCTGTAATTTTCTACAAGTATCATATGAATAGCACATCAAAAAACTACATTAAAATCTGTATGTATAAATAAATGAGGCCCTTGGGTTTGATATACTGAAAGGCAAATACCTTGTGTCCCCACATGCTATATTCTTTACCAACTACAAAAGAAGGGAAAAAAAAAAAAATGATGGTGCGTGGTAGCGCAGCGAGGGAGGGCTCAAAGCCACCAGGTGTAAACCTGCACCATGGAGAGGATCAGCTGATACCTGCAGAAGTTTCCATCTCATATTCAGGTCATCCAGCTGGCGAGACATCTTTACAGATGGATGGAGGTCAAGTGGAGACAGCTGACTGGATAAATCATTCACTGTTTTAACTTTTAAGTGGATTGGTGCAATTTCTTCTCTAAATGCCTACAAGAAAAAGACAGAAAATAAGTCACAGGGAAAGAATATAATAAAAGCCAGTACACTCGACCCTTGAACAACAGGGGTGTAAACTGTGCGGGTCCACTTATGCATGAAAGGTTTTCAACCAAACACAGGTAAAGCATGGCATTCATGGGATGCAAACCCGAGGCTAGAGAGGGCCGACGTTTTCTATAGGTGGATTCCGCAGAAACTTCGGGACTTAAATATACTCAGATTCTGTTATCCACAGAGCCTCTAGAACCAAGCCCCTGTGTACACCACACGGAGCTGACTTAACTCAAGCCTTTAGTAACCTGGATGAGGAGCAGGAGTCACCTTCTATAACCCCAACAATATACATCAGTTTAGGAGGAGAAAAACCGCAATTCAAACTCGCTGAAATGATTATGTAGCTCTTTTCGTAATTTTTTATTACATTCAATTTAGTCTGGAAAAGTTTCCATTATGTTCCACTTTACTGATTTCTCGTCTTGATTCTGGCCTTCATTTCCTTTCGTATGTTATTTCCTGTTCTAACATGGCTTCTTTAGTATTTTTTCACCCAATGCAACAGCTTGATTTAAACCTGTTTTGGCTTAAAATTAAGTTAGAAAGTGGTCGGTAATAATACTTACCTAATCACAAAATGAATGCCTATTTTATTCCCAAGAGGTAAGCTCTGTCCTTGTCAAAATCATTAATGGTCACTGTCCATGGTGAAGGCCAGGACAGGGAGAGACAAGGCTACAGGAAAAGTAGTAAATGAGGCTTAGACTTGACACCTGCCACCTCTGGGCACAGCAGAGTGTGCTGGTGTTGGGGGAGGCAGAGGGTGTATGTGAAGGGCAGAAGAAAAAACAAAACACGTTTTGGATCAGCAACAGTAACACAGCCCGTGAGAGCCAAGAGAATAACGACAACAGTGGTTTTCTCTGTTCTCCACATAACTCTACCTGCATCTGTGCTTAGGCTCCATTTTTCCGACAGTCCTTGCCTGGATCTTAGGGATCCTTTAAAAGACTCACCTCTGGTCTCCATGCACCAGGAAGACTTCCCTGAAGGCTTTCCCCCTGCAACCTGTACTGCAGGCTCCTCCCAGCTGCTCTTGGAATGCCTTCCTGCCCTCTCCAACCTAGCCAGGACTTTGAGCAGGACACTTCAGGTCCCACACTTTAGGGGGTTGAGATGGGGCCGTTGTGACTGCGTACCGCCCTACCAAACCAGTTACTAAATATTTTAAATTTCATTTCTTCTCAGAGCACTTGGTACTTGGTTTTATGAGCACCCATATTCTTGATGTCCCCAAGAAAGAACGGAAGATTCTTGAGAACAGACACTCACTAGTATTCAGCCCATCACTTGCAATCCAATAGGTCAGAATTCATTTGTATTGACAAAGGCCACTAAAGTGATATCTGGGGCCAGATTAAGGCAATATATGATAGAAAAGGGAAAGAATTGGGATGCTAATGGAGAACAGTGTATGTTTAATTCTTTGGTACATCACAAAATTGTAGTTAGTCACATACCAAATTTAACTTACAGGTAGTAGGTGTAGTAAACATCCTGGTAGTCCTGGCCCTGGTTTTTATCATTTCTATATTCCCTATTCCCTGTTAGGTGAGGCCTAAGTCTATGAGCCCCGTTCTTTGACCACTATATGTTTAGTAAAGAAATAATATATACCATAGTGCTTTGAAGACTACACAGTTTTATTAAAACACTACAGTATTAATTTGGCTTCTTCCTGATATATATATATATCCTCCTTAACCATGTTCCCCTTTCCTTTTCTCTTCCAAAACTTTTCTAGTTAACTACCCCCTTCTACAGAATGTGAAGGATGGCAGTTATGTGTCACTCTTAACCCATTTTAGCATCAAGTTTATTTTGAGCTGAAGGCACTTAAAAAAAAAAACAGGTGGTGCAAAAGGGCACTCAGACCTTTGGTTGTTTCCTACTGAAAGCAGGAGATAAAACCCCCATATTTAAAATGTCCTCCCTTGGTGGCTGTGGCAGTCGGGTGACATGATTTCCACAGCACTGTTGCATTACTGCTGGTGCACCGTTCCCGCCTCCACTGCTGTCAGTCTTTCCCCACAGGACCCTCACCTGCCTCAGAGACCCTCCACTGGCCCTAACTGTGCATGGGGATGGCCACATGGCACAGGGACTGGACTGGCTATCAGGAGCCTGCATGATTTGGAACTTCCACGGGGTGCAGCACCCAGACTGCCTGGCCTTGAAGTTCTTCTGTAATACAAATGTCTATTCCAGCCCTGCCCACTTTGTAGAAGGGATAGGAGATTGACATGCATTCGTGTAATTAGTAAATATAAAATATATTAAAAAAATAAAATGCCCTCCCTATAGCAGGAGGAAAGTTACCTATCAATCATCAAAGATGAAAAGTTAAGGCAGAGACAATTTTGTACAAACAGACCTTGCTAAAATACTTAACCTTCCTTTCGTCTACCCACATAACTTAGCTATTTTCACAAAACTGCCTCTCTTTGTTCAACCTAATATAAAATTATTTAGGATTTACCATTTCTGTGGGTCTTCATTTCCTCACGGGGGGGGTCTTATATTACATAAAACAATATAAAATAAATTTATATGCTTCTTCCCTGTTAATATCTTGCATCTGTTTAATTCGCAGGCCCATGTGAAAAACCCTAAGAGGAAGAGGCAAAACTTTCCCTCCTCTTCACATGTATAAGGTAAAAATAATCATTATGGTGGATAAACATCAAAAACTATTAAGAATCAACTGTATTTTTACAAATGAAAGTAATCTTAGGCAAAATTAGAGAATAAGATTTAGTGTTCAAAGTTCTTCTCGTGCCCAAGTCCAAATAAAGAAGCTGAAGGTGGAGATGAGCAGTGTACAGTCAGATCTGGAGCCCAGAGTCGGTGTGGGAAATAAAGACGCTGAAAATAGTCTACAAGCAATATTTGAACATGGAAGTCAATATATGTAAAGTAAGAAATATTGCCAGAACCCTGCAGATACCAATATTCCAAAAAACGTAGAAGTGAAGCCCAAAAGGTCATGGGTATTGCTGTAACACAGAAGAAATTTAGACTCAAGGTAATTTTTTTTTCCATTGCATACGTTGGTCCATTCCAACATATGTTCCATTCTGTTCCATATGTTGGTCTTATATGGATGACAGAATGTGCACACAAAGACAGACACACAAATAAGGTTAAATAAGAAGAGCAATTGTGGCAGCGCTTGTGGCTCAGTGGGGCACTAGCCCCACATACCGAAGGTGGCAGGTTCAAACCCGGCCCCGGCCAGCTAAAGCAGCAGTGGAAACTGCAGCAAAAATAGCTGGGCGTTGTGGTGGGCACCTATAGTCCCAGCTACCTGGGAGGCTGAGGCAAGAGAATCACCTAAGTCCAGGAATTGGAGGTTGCTATGAGTTGTGACGCCACGGCACTCTACCAAGAGTGATAAAGAGAGACTCTGTCTCTTAAAAAAAAAACAAAAAGACGAAGAGTAATTGTATGGGACTAGAGGCCTTACAGGTGTAAAGAATTAGTAATTAATATAGAAGCATGTGACAGAGGGAAGTGTGTGTTAGGTGGAGAAAGAGAATTTTTCAGTCTGGACTTTGACGTGTCTTAAGTTCCCTCAGATTCAGTTTGAGAACAATTACAGAACTCAAATCCTTCAAGACATCCTCAGTCATGATTGATACTTTATATATTAATATGTAGCATTTTCTCCATAGGAACAATGGAGAACTCAAGAATTGTAACTAGCTTTTTTTTTTTTTTTTTTTTTTTGCAGTTTTTGGCCAGAGTTGGGTTTGAACCCACCACCTCTGGCATATGGGGCCGGTGCCTTTGAGCCACAGGCACCGCCCTGTAACTAGCTTTTAAAATTAACTTTTTTATTTTTTAGGTATTTAAGATTAAAAATGAAATGCTGGAAAATATTCTGAGATTTATATAATTTAAATAATAACCAGTTTTATTTCAAAAGATAGTAAAAGTTTTTTTTTAATTAGACTATACCTTCAAGGAACACTTTTAAAAAATATTATAAAGGAGTTTACATTTTTCCCCTACAGACACAATGTATTGTTCACCACAGGTGAAACCATTAAAAAAGCTTTGACAAAGTGTTTGGGTTTTGTTTTGCTTTTATGGTGAGGTGTTTTATGGCAATAAGGAATCTTTCTATTAGGAAAATTTATCTCTTGTATTTTAAAAGATAAATTAGAGTTTAAGAGTTTCTAAATTAAGGGGCTTGAAATAAAGCCAGTTTTAAAATGGTTTTAGAACGGCTGTGTGTTCTAGTATAAAGAACCAATTTCTCATGTTTTGGCTGTACTTTCTCTCTTAGAGAATGAGCCTATGTGGCCTTCCTTGCAGTAAAAACGGAAACATCTATTAGTATCAAAGGTGCTAAGCGGAGCCCTCTGGCAGGTGTGAATCCAAACCTGTCTCCTGCCAGAAGGTGTGCATTCTGCAAATAAGAATGATTAAGGATAATTTTAGGGATTTGGGATTTTAGGGATTTTTTCCAAAGATTTTGCTTTCCAATTTCCTATATTTAATAATGTTTAGCAATAATCAATACCTATTTTTATCTGACTGTAGTGTTATTAAGATTTGTGGTACACTTTAATTACATATAAAACATCTCAGACTTTGAATCTATTTTATTTGCCTTAGTAAAACTTGCAATTTTATTTTCTTTTTTTCCTAAAAAGATGTTAAAATATTTTAATTCATGGTTTCCTCCTTGCTATTAAAATAGTATTATATTATCCCTAGCTTTCCACTTAAGGAGAGATTTGAGCAAAGATTTGGATGTAGAAGTGGGTAGTCCTTTAAACAAATGGGATTAGTAACTCCCAAACTTTGGGGCATTTAATAACCCCAAATACAATTCTTTATTTTTCCCCCAATAAAATCATTATATATTATAAAATGATACTTTAAAATTCAAATGGGTAAATTCCTGCTCTAACTAAGAGGTATTTTTGTAGCTCAATAGGACATACATTTTGTAAACCACTGACTTAAAGATTTTAAGTGCTTAAAATCACCTCTTAAAACACAAGAAGTATGTAAATTCCAAGGAGACTGTGGTAAAAAGGCTTTACTTTTAGTGGGTTGTTTCAAACTCAGATCATGGAAATGGTTTCCAGGATACTGGAGCTACAGGAAGAAGCCTATTTCGTTTACAGGGTAGCTAGACAATTACATATATTTGTATATGCCAATACTATTTAAATAGTAAATTTTTTTTAAGTTGAAAGTTTAATATTTAACTTTTTTTTTTTTTTGACACAGAGTCTCATTTCGTCACCCTTGGTACAGTGCCATGGCATCATAGCTCACAGTAACCTCAAACTCTTGGACTCAAGTGATTCTCTTGCCTCAGCCTCTCTAATAGCTGGGACTACAGGCATCCACCACAACGCCCAGCTAGTTTTTTTTTGTTTTGTTTTTTGTTTTTATTGGCAGGCCCAAGGCTGGGTTTGAATCCACCAGCACTGGAGTATATGGCCGGCACCCTAACAACTGAGCCATGGGTACCCCCTTAATATTTAACTTTTAAAGCTTTAAATATAAATACTTGATTAAAGTTGTGTGTAAAGGTCTTTATAATGAAAGAGAAAAGCAAGAAAAAATATCATGAAAACTCTACCACTTACTAGCTATGTGGGTGTGAGCAATTACCTTCATTTTTATTATATGTAAAATGGGCTGATTATGATACCTGTCTTCAGGAGTGGAGCTAGTGATTAAAAGACATATCCTAACAAAGAGGCTAAGAACAATTCTTGGCACATAGTAAGCCTCAAAAAATGCTACTTGTTGCTATTATTATTCCTGTGTCAACACACACACACACACATACACACACACACACATATATATATAAACTTATGTAATTTCCCTGAGCATCCAGTTAAATTTCCTAGACTTTAGTTCTCTTTCTTATTCAGCTGCATGCATACAAAAGGAAAATGCTATTCAATGTGTGCCAAAGATATATAACTTTTGCTATTAAAATTCCACTCATGTAGATATTGTCAGTCTAGTAACTTCTAATTTTTCACTGGGTGACCCACTGATTTGAATCATGACTCCTTAGTAAGTAGTTTACAATTCTACCACATACCAAACTATATCTGTTACTTGTATCTCTTACTGCCTACATCTCATTATTTTTTTTCCTAGAAATGTTCTAGAATATGAGAACCAAAAGGAGTTTAACCCTTAACTTTGGGCAATTCCTGACAACCAACAGAATTTATATCTAAACTACCATATTCAGAAAATGAGATCAAACTTATAGATAAAAATTACCAATTAAAACAGTATGCTTTTGATTAAACTTATAAAACCTGCTACTAATTTACAGGTGCTACAGAGTGGAGAAAAACCTATACATTATACCATGTGTATACATTTCTACAAAATTCAGGCTACATGAATCACTACAAAACAATTTAGCTTCTTCAACAACTAAATTTCTAGGAAAAGGAAAAAAAAAGAAAGAAATAGAAGGAACATCTAGAGATCAAAAGACTTTTAAAGTATTTTTAAAAAATAGGTAAACACAATCGATAGTGTTTATGGATGCACAGTTGGCTAAAAAAATATAAAGAAAAATAAAAGTAAACTATTGTAAAAGTCACATAAGTGGTTATTTGGGGAAAGGGAGTTCTGATGTGAGGGACATGTGGAAAGCACCTGTTGTGACTCCTGAGTTGGGTAAGGGGTGCACTGGATTTGGCTTTATAACACTCCCTTGTAGCAATTCATGTATGTGGGGTTCTTTTAAGAAAACATTACTTAAAAAGGCAGCAGTGCTGACCATGGTTTTTTCTATGTGCTCCTGCAGGGAGTCGATGAGTAAGTCTCCCACTGGCTTCCAGGCCCCCCGCACGGACTCCGCCTCCTTCATGTCAGCATCCAGGTCGTCCATAGCTCCCTGAAGGTCTCTGAGCTTCTCCAACGCCTTGTCCACTTGCTTTTGCCAGTTGTTAGTAACAGCATTTAGACTTTCCCACTTCTCTTTGACTTCAGAAGACTGTTTGCGCATGGCTTTGGCAATCTTCTGGGCTCTCTCCTCAGGAGTCAAATCTGTGATTTAAAAGAAGAAGTATTAGCTTGGATGTCTGACCGCACGTTCTTTATGGCCCGTGTGAATATCACCATTTGAAGAGTTGCTACCAGGGTATACAGAGAAAGAGGTAAAACTACTACAGAGTAAAAAACTGGTCAGGGGAAGAAAAAATTTCTCCTCACTTCCTCCATGAATTCCCCTCCACACGTAACCAATATGGTAAAAATAAGACAAAAACAGATACATTAATAAATTGGCCCCAAATTTTGGGTGACTTTTGAATTTTAATATGTTTGTAAACCCTAAAGTATAACAAGATAAATCAAGAAATTAAACAAAAAATTGTTACCATAAATTTAGTTACATAAAACCCAAAGACAGTGTTTCATTTCCTTGTTCTCAAGAAAAATGGTAAGTATAATTAGTGGAAAATAGCTACAAGTTATGAAGAAAAACTCTCAGAGAACAAGATCAATCTGTTGTGTCCCACAAAATAAATAGCAGAAGACAAAGAATGTATCTTAGATATGTCATCACCTCTAAGGCTGTTTGACAGTTCATTATTAATACAGGGCACTTTCTGCAGCCCACAAGTGTCGCGTGACCATAAACCTTTCAACAGGAGCATAGCAAGATTTCAAGGACCACCCCTAGTGTGGAATAGAGCAAAAGGGCTTCCAGAATGTCTGAAATAGACTTTGGGGCACAACACACGGCAAGGCCACAGGGTATACGCAGGGAGAGAAAGGGTCCAGGAGAGAAGCAGCAAAGGACACAGACAGAAACCAAAGTCAAGTGCAAAGCCAAGAGGAACAGAGACGAGGAGCTGACGGGACAAGGGCAGAGGAATGTGACAAACACAGAGAGGACAGCTGCAAAGCAGGTTAGTTAGGTCTCCTGCACGTCCGAGCACTCCTGTGGCCTCATGTCCTTCCATCTCCAAGGACACCTCTTTTCAGCTGCTTTAATGGTGGCGTCCACACTCTCCACTGGAAACAGGCAGGTCATAAACACAGCCCAGGAAGACTGTACGTTCTTTGCGGTGACATCCCATCTTTCAGTAGTAATCACATTAGCGATTTCCACTCTACCTTGAAATATTCCAAATCATTTATAAAAGGAGCTAAAGTTTGTCAAACTTTATAATAAGATGAACTACATCTTAAGATAAATTGAAAAGCTAGGTCTTCTAAACTATAAACGTTCATTCTCAACACAAATGTGTCTGCCTGTCTGGCTTTATTTAAGTTTTGCGTAAGAGTCAAGTGAAAAAAGGAGAGATACATATGTCTATCCAAACTTCCAGAAAATTCTAGATAGCAATGGTGAGACTTAAAATCAGCTTAATTGCAATAAATCCCTAGGACCCAAAGGGAACATAAAGCCTTTAGCAACCACAGAACTAGGGGTCGGTGATGTGAGGCCACAGAAAGACCTGAAAAATCCCTCGGTGACTGAATTGAGGAAAAGAATAGAAAACATCACAACTTGTAGATAGGCTGAATATACCAGAACACGTTAACCTAGGAACATGCGTGAATTAGAGAACCAGGGTTAGGTAACAGCTGGGGAGGGAGGTAAGGAGGGTGGAGAAAAGTTGTAAAATGTGTCAGGATTCCAAGGTTTCTGAAGAAAAGTATGTCACTGGAAAGGCAAACCTTATTTAAATCCTTAACACCTTCGAGATTTTTATACAATGATGAATATATAATATATATATTTTATATAAATATAAAATTCTATGTGTGAGGTGAACAAAAAACATTCTTAGCCTCATGACGGATGGTAATTTTTATGATTAAACACACACCTGTGTTTGTTAATAAGTCACTTGGGCTTTTTCAAGGATATATCTTAAGCACTGACTATCGTAAAAAAAATAAAGTAAAATGCCAATTTCTGAAGGCACAACTTAATTATGATGATTTTCTTCAGCTAAAGTAAAAATTGCTCCTGAGTCAGTCACTGAACAACCTGGCACAGAGAGACTCCTATCCTGGGACACAGCATCTTCACTGGCTCCAACATCTTTTTCGTCTTCCCTTAAGGTAAAATCTATTGACTGAGCAGTCCTTTGTAGTATTTCTTACATAATCTGCACTGAAACACCTACTCAGAAGAAAAGCAAAGCTCTACGTTCAATTCACCATCTGTTTCCCAGAAAGGAAAAATATTAACTAATCACTTTTGAGTCAGAATGAAAGCGCCTCCTATGGCAGCAACCCTCTCAGTGTAAGGCACCCTTTAAGCCAAGAACAAAGTACAAAGTCAAATCTTTCCAGAACATTTGTGAAACATGTAAGAAGCAACATGCGAAATATGGAGTTATGATAATTTGGAGATAAAATAAAAACAGGGAAACAAATTAAAACATCAAAAGGCAAAAAAAAAAAAAATGAATTAAAGGGAAAGAACGCATTCTTTTAGAAAAAAAAAACCTCTCATTTGAAAATCAAAGCTCAAAGGTTGCTTCACATTTTCTGAACAGATAAATTCTGTGGTAAATTCTAAAGCCCACACGCCAGAGTGGGGAATCTTCGGTGTTTCTGAATTCCGGTATTCTAGAAAACACCCTGAAAGTGAGCGAGTTACTTTTTAAAGGGTGATAATAAAGGCCGCACCCCAAATGGTATTGATGTAGCTGGTCAAGGTGGGGCCTGGCAGGGCTAAAGGACACAGCTCCCCGGTGGTTCTAATAGCTGTCAGGATGGAATGCTGCCAGGCTTTTGGCATATAAACTGATCTTTTCTGGCCCCTGCAGCTGAAGCTTACGGGACTTTTCCACTCCAGTGGATTTTTGTGCCAACCCCACTCAGAGCACAGACACTAAATATGGGAGGCCAGAGAGCAAATGAAGCTCTGTGATACGAGGTAATCTAATTTACATTTGAAAGACAGTTACAGAGCCTAATCCTAGAGAGAATGAAAGCAGCAGGATAAAACCCAACTGAGTAAGAACTCTGAGACCAGAAGAGCTTCTCCTAGGTTCCTGCCCTCCCTGCACTGCGCTCCTAGCACACCAGCCCTCTCTCCACTCTCCTCCCTCCAGATCTTCCCACTTAACTGGCCAAATGTTGAGGGCAGAATTATATTTAACTTTTGTTACTTGTTTTTATTTCTTTATATGACAATTTATGTCTTATGTGATATACAAAAATTATAAATATCACACTGATATTTTATGATGTTAAAGTAGCAGTTTCTTTTACTGTGTGACAGAGATGTTTGAGGGAGTACAGATAACTAGGAACAAGAAAGAAGAAGAAAGAAATGGAAAAAAAGGAACGATTCATCTTGAAGTTTTCTTTCTTTTCCAATTACCCTTATTTCTTCAAATATACAAATTAATGTTACAGCATTTATGCCATTCTCTCCTTTATAGCACGGGGTAAAGACTGGAACAGCAGTGGAAAACAAGCCTGGGCTAGGAGACTAAGACTGGGACCAGCCCTGCTCGCCGCCCGCCTGCTGCTCCCTGGCAAGGCACCTGACAGGCCCAGCCCAGTTTTATCAAATTGAGACCCTATTTTCTCCTGCTAGGAAAGCATTTCATTCCAAGAGTCTCTTTTGCCTCAATTCAAATGTCAGAAAGGCTGAATATTATCTCAAATAAATTTTAATACTAGAGGAAAAGAAAATATCCTTCTGAGGGCTTATGCAATAGGTTTTTGAAAATTTAATAATGAAAGTATGTTTCTCCCATGAAATAATGATAGAAATCTAATAGAATCTGCCTAGCATTGTTTTATTGGTTTTTTTTTTTCTTTGTTTTTGTTTTTCTTTTGCAGTTTTTGGCCAGAGCTGGGTTTGAACTCACCACCTCTGGCATATGGGGCTGGCACCCTACTCCATTGAGCCACAGGTGCCGCCCAGCCTATGTTGTTTTTAATAAAAATTTCCCATAATTATTGCCTTTTCTTTCTCGGTTCGGACCTTGACACTTAGAAATGTCATTGTGGCCTTTTAATTCTTAGATTCTATAGCCTTATGTCATGAATGCTGTTTTCTTTCCATCTTGGTTTGGCAATACCCATCTACAGATTGGTATGTCCTCAGATTTAAATACTGCATTGAGTTGAACTAAACGGATATATATATATATATATATATATATTTTTTTTTTTTTTTTTTTTTTTTTTTTTGAGACAGAGTCTCAAGCTGTCACCCTCCGTAGAGTACTGTGGCATCATAGCTCACAGCAACCTCGAACTCCTGGGCTCAAGTGATTCTCCTGCTTCCACCTCCCAAGTAGCTGGGACTACAGGCATCTGCCACAACACTCAGCTGTTTTTTTGTTTGCAGTTGTCGTTGTTTTGGCAGGGCCGGGCTGGATTGGAACTTGCCAGCTCCAGTGTATGTGGCTGGCGCCTTAGCCACTTGAGCCACAGGCACCAAGCTAGAACTAAATGGAATTTTTAGGTTTACTTCTTGTTGAGAATTCCAGCTTCATAATTTTAAGTGGACATCTTTCCATTTAATTTGTTTTTCTCTCCTTCTCATGTTCATGTAAAGCATTTATAAAAAGTTAAGGATAAACCCTACAAAGTCATTTCAGGTATGGTAATTCCAAACATCTCATTTGTACTATTTGCTTGTTTGTAAGTGACTATAACCTCAATATTGTATTTCACCAAAAAATAAAAAGGAAATAATAAGACAAAAAACAAAAAAATTGGCAAGTGCATTTTGTCTGCTGGACAACTTGGTGCAAGCAGAGATTATGGGAAGGCTGCCAGTTCCAATACTAACTAGTTTGGAATTCTGGACGTGTTTCCTATCTCTATGAACCTCAGTTAACATATATAAAGCTACTGCCATATGCTTGGCACACCATAGGCCCTCAAGGAAGGTTATGTTTGTTGTTTTTGTTCCTTTTACTGTTTTATTACTTAGTGTAAAAGTTTGAGACATCTCTAGAGATTTTCACATAGCACACCAGGTTAATGTGATAGCAAGAATTCAAGGACACAGATTTGACCTGCTCTCACTCTCGCTCTCTCAGTCTCTCCCACTTCATGACCAGAAGAGGTTTCTGATTAAAATACCAGGCGACACATTCTTCCCAAATTTTCTGATTAAATGAAATTTCGTAATCTCTCTGAAACGTTCAGTCAGTGTTGAAAAGGACTCTGCCGGTTTCCTAGTCTGCACGACAGCAGCTCACTATGAACTAGATCACAAGTATGTCGTCAAGTGCCATCCGCTGATTAATGCTTCTAATAAAGTATAAGATGATGATAACAAGAGGCTCCTTAGAGCAGATTAACCTGCTTAATTAACGTGTGGCCTAAGTCTTTCAAGAGGGCCATGAAAGATGATATGGGTGCATCCATGCAGCCAGGGACTTCTCAAATCCCCCCCCCCCCTTTTTTTTTAGACAAAGATTACAGATAATTTAGGGGAAAATCAAGAACTCCAAAGAAAGAAAGTTAGGGAAACTTCCAATACCAAGTGCACAGTATTCAGAGAGAAGAAACAAATGGATAGGAACTAGGGACACAGTCCACACTCTGCAGGGAGCTCAACAGCCTTCTGAGCAGAATTCAGCCCAGGTAGAAATGGAATCTAAAGACCTTTTTCCTTTTCCCATAAAGTGGGTCAAAGAAAAGAAACTCAGGGTTGAGCTGGGAAAGAAATAGGGGCTGACGATGAAAGACATTAACAGGATGGAGCAGGAAAGCAGCAAGACCATGGAACAGACAACCAGGACCTGGGTGAGCAACCTGAGATCTCACTAATATTTCCTGAACTGGCAGTTTTATGACTTATTCAAATTTGATGTGTGTGCTGACGGCAGTAGACAGGTTACTGGGAGCCCTGAAAGGAGTGGAGAAAAGCTGAGAGTGTAAGTTTCAGGAGGCCAGTGATACCTGTTTTGTCCACCGCTGTACTGTCATAGCTGGAACAGCCACTGCCCAATAGTAGGCACTGAATGGATACTTGTTAAATGAATAAATAGGTCTCTATACACACAATGCCTTTGATTAAAAAAAAGAATTAGAGAAAATTCTCCCCTTTCTCCTTCAAGAATCAAAGGACAGGAGTCTTAGATTAAAGGTCTTTTGTTTCCAGTCCCACTACTGCCCACCTCTTCCCAGGCTGCTTTCCCGCTACACACAGCAGCTAATGGTTGGTGACCAAGCAACAAAGAAGTCAGGAGCTTTCCATCCACGCTGAGCCATTCTTATGAGTTAAGTACTCTCATGTTTACCTACGGTCTAAAGAAGTGATGAGTTGATTGAAGAGGAGAATGCATGCCTTTGCTAGGATTACCCATCCCCCAGAATGGCAAAAGCTCTAATTCACTCTTGAAAGCGTCCAGCTTTCTACTAGGGAGCTACACCCACAACAAAACACTAAGCATTTAGGCTTCCCCCGTCCTTTATGTTTAAATCGGAAAGTAATGCCCCAGATGCTGATTACAATAAAACACACACATGTTAAATTATTGCCATCTTTTCTTATGAGGTAAATGTGATTTATGGATGGTTGTAACACTGATTAGAGAACATAACAGATGGCAAACACCTAATTGAAAATGTTGTGGCCATCAAACTAACTTTATCATATAATTCTTCATCAATAATGTTACTGATATTTGCTTATTTAAATGGGATTTCATTACCGTGGTATCCATAAGCATGAATAAAGGTTTTTTGGATTTTTACCAAATCGATGGGCGTACTCAGCTGGCTCATTATATTTAAGAAAAGGTTAAGACTAGATTCATTATATCCCGATATATATTACAGAATTTAATTTGTGACAGATCACATTACTGCTCCATAGGTAAGAATGCTGGGAAAGAAATAATATATTTTTCTGTGCTTTTTCAGGCATTACCACTTTACTAATCTAATTTAGATTTGAGTAGCTAATTAAATTATTGCCATGGTCTATAGACCTGAAAGCAATTACTTATATTTCAAGGGGTTTTTTTGAGACAGAGTCTCACTTTGTCACCCTTGATAGAGTTAGCTGAGGTGTCATAGGTCACAGTAATCTCAAACTCTTGGGTTCCAGTGATTCTCTTGTCTCAGCCTCCCAAGTAGCTGGGACTATAGGTGCCCACCATGACTCCTGGCTAATTTATAGAGATGGAGTCTCACTCTTGCTAGGTGGGTCTCAAACAATCTATCTGCCTCGGCCTCCCAGAGTGCTAGGGATTATAGGTATGAGCCACATTGCCCGGCCTAACTTCAAGTTTTTGTTTGAAAATATAAAAGACAAAGTCAAATGCTCCCTCGATACCTTTGCTCTCCATGTTAGGAAATTAGTGAACTGGTGTGTGAGTCTATTAAGCATCGCGACATTTCAGTAAAGAAAAAGCAGTAGCAAATGGAAAAACTAAAAGTTATCAACATGTTTACAGTAATTATGACATGAACTCTTTTAAAGTAGAATATTGAAAATAAAATCTGATTTCTTGAATTATCTAATGATTGAATTGGTAGTTCTGAGCATCGAGTTGAAGCCTTGGTTCAGATTCTGGCTCTGTCAGATGACAGGAGGTTTCTAAACCTTTCACAATTTCCATTTTCTGATCTGTCCAGTGGGTGATAACAGTACTCACACCTCAAAGAGTTGTTATGAGAATTAAATGAAACAAGGCACATAAGTTCTTGGCACAGGGCCTGGCACATTGTGAGCACCTGTTAAATTCTGGCTTGTGTGTCCACAGTCACTGATGTTTCTCACTGCCCCCTTCCCTTACGGGAACTGATGTTTTTCCACTTAGCATCATAATTAAAGAAGGACCCTAGGTCACCTTGAGTCCCATGTTATTCAAGCTGACTCAATTCAGAGCCCTCTCCTGGAACGGTCTAGAGTTAGTCCTTCCAGGCCGTGAGATGCAAGGTCACAGGAAAGCTATGAAAATGACAAGTCTTAGGCAGAGAGGAAGATGTTGAGGACGCCTTCTGGGTGGCACTGCAGTCCCTGTGGCCATCTGTGTCCCTGCCCTTACTGTGGCTTAGTTACAGGAGCCAGGACATTGTGCCTCTGCTTACGGAAGCTGTGTACCTGTCGTTGACAACTAGTGGGGTTCCAATCAATAAAGCTGTTAGTAGGAAAAAAAAAGCCCTGGGCAGAAAACACCCATTAGTTTTACTAACCTAATTACTCATATTAGTAATGTGTAATTGGCCTCATTTTATTAGACACAACAAAAATGATGTTGTAAACCTTGAAGTTATACAGAGAATTAGCAAAAAAGTAACTTCCACCAAACTATGTGATAATTTCACATTTTCACTCATTTAATGATCATGATATTTTATTTATACAAGTTTGCTAATATTTGCATAAAATAGACTAACATAGTGCACTGAAAATGTCATTTATCACTTCTTTGTTATGCCATAAAATATGTGAGATTTCACAAAGAAGAAAAATACCCAATAATTAGCTTTCTAAAATATGTGACATAAAGAATTTTTCTTCACAAAGAAGAAAAATACCCAATAATTAGCTTTCTGAAATATTATGAAATATTTCAAGATCCGCCTGAGCAAGAGTGAGACCCCATCTCTAAAAACTAGCCAGGCATTGTGGTGGGCACCTGTAGTCCCAGCTACGTGGGAGGCTGAGGCAAGAGGATCGCTTAGCCCTTAGGAGTCTGAGGTTGCTGTGAGCTGTAACACCACAGCACTCTGCCCAGGTAGACAAAGTGAGACTCTGTCTCAAAAAAAAAAAAAAAAAAAAAAAAAAAAATTAAAAGAATGTACTCTGAGTTAAAATATTTAATATTACTAAATACACATAGTCACTTGTGAAAGGACAAAAGGGGAAAACATTAATCCATATATACTCTTTTATCTGAAAAGATGATGTTATTAATCATTAATCACAGATACATCCACTGTATAAAGTTGTGCAGCACATACGCATACAGATAGCTACATGCACCACAAGCAACTACACATGAATGAAGGAACTACAACTACACACTAAATTAAGGAATAGCTCGTTTTTTTCCTGTGATTACTAATGAAGTATCATTTAAATGAAGCAAAATTGACTATACCAGTCTAAAACAAAAATGATGATCAGGGGCGCGCCTGTGGCTCAAAGGGTAAGGCGCCAGCCCCATATGCCGGAGGTGGCAGGTTCAAACCCAGCCCTGGCAAAAAACTGCAAAAAAAAAAAAAAAAAAAAAAGATAATCAGGCAAATCTAAATAAAATAATAGCTGTAGGAACAGTAATGCTTTCACTAGAATAATTTCTTTTTTCTATTTAAACTTACTTTTTTATTATCATTTTTTCCAGTTACCCAGCATGCCACAATCTGATTGCTGACCTGCCTGGAACAGTGAAATAAATGATTTACAAAGAGATATTTACATTCATCTGAGTTATACTTGATATGCCACAATGCACTGTGACCTTCCCCAGGTGATACCGCCTCCGATTGCAGTGGGGCTCTTCCTCATCTCCATATTTGTGTCCTGGCACCAAGGACGGGCTGGAGCTGAAGTCTAATACTGGATGAAGAGAGCTCCTGGTATAATGCTTGCAGAAATAACTTGAAGTTATGTTTCTAAATCTGCTCATTGTATGTTAGGTGGTACATATGAATTTCAATAAATGAAGTTTTTAAAGACTTGAGTTTAATGTTTCCTTTTTACCTTGTAGTGATGAACAGAACACATCGAAAAGGCACATATTTTAACTAGGCCAAAGTGTATAAGGACCACGTTTTCCTGCCATTCATTTTTCTTTCTCTTTCTTTTCATGAGCTATGCAGCATCCTTCAGCTTTATTTGCCTTTAAGCAACACCCTGGAAGACTCCATTGTTATTCAGCATCAAACCAATTTGTGCACCTTCAGGAGACACCAGGAAGCACTATGCACTATTCTTTCTATTCTTGGTGTACAAATTTTGGTGAAAAATGGGATCATTATACCTGTCTACATTCTTCAGCCATCAGAGGTGATAAATATCAAGAAGGAAAAAGGTTTCCAAGCGTAGGGGAAAAAATACTCTCTGGCGCAAATTGTATAATAAGACGCTTTAAATGACTTTGTGCATATGCCTTCATTTCTTGGTTGAACAATGTTCATTTGCCCACAAATGCCCATGAACTCTTGACATCCATGGGTGATATCAGGCTTCCTCTGCAGTATCCACCATGAATTAAAAATAGATAGATATCTCAATAGTTGTTCAGTCCCTCTCTCAAATGCTCGCTTCTTACTAAATTCCAGCCAAATCTGAGTGATAGGAGCCTACTTTATGCTTTGATCTGATATGCTTTACTAAAGCTTTGCATATGCACATCACCACCCTTCCACAATTGCTTATTCTGAACTACAAGCTAAATCTTCTTAGTCTAATTAGTTTTGATGTATCTTCTAGAAAGTTAAAAAAAATGTACCTACAATCAGTGTATCTCATTTAGCCTTCACTGTTAGGGAAAAACAGAAACCAAGAGGTCAAATGATGACTATTGGTGCACAATGAACAATGGTGGGCTCGTGACTTCCAAAGATTGTAAAATTACTTGTTAAAGTTGCTATAATAGTAAGACAGCAGCAGCAACAGCATGAGACCTTAGACTGAGAGACAGTTTCATGCAAAACCAAAAAATCGGAGTGTGTTTGCTTCATGGTGGTGAGGGGTGAAGACCCTTGGCTGGTCTGGGATGTCAGAAGGTGCCCCTGCTATCTGTGTGAGATGGCACTGGTGGTGATGTCCAGGAATCGTTTTTAGTAACAAATCTAAGATGACAGTGAAGTAGCAGAATGAAAGAGACTTATTCTCGTCCACTTGCAGAGTAGGGAAACTGAGGGAAGAGTGGTCGCCTCTCATTGTCCACGCAGTCCATACCATCCTCATCCTATTTTTCAGGTGGTGCTATTGTAATAGTCTGAGCTGTAAATTCTTCATCAAATTACCTGGTATCTGTCTCAGATGTTACCTGAGGTTTAAAAGGAGGTACAAGCTTTTTATCATACACATCTTGCCAGTTCACTCCAGAAAAGAAACCGTGTCTCCTAATTTGTTTTGCATCATCTGGTCCTCCACTGAGGCGTTTATTTGGATCCTTTATCAAGAGCCCTGAAAGCAATGGTTTTGCATCCGAAGAGAGTGTTCGAGGAAATTTAATGTCTTCCATTAGTATTAGTTCAAAAAGTTTCTCATGGTCCTGACTGTAGAAAGGTAACCTCCCCACATCATCTCATACATGACCCCCCAGGCCCCACCAGTCCCCTGCTTGGCCATAGTTGTTATCTTCTAACCCCTCTGGCACAAGGTCCTCTGGTGTTCCACAGAATGTCTTCATGGTGGCTGCATCTGTGATCCCTTCTTTGCAAAGTACAAAATCTGTGATTTTTATGTGGCCGTCTTTGTCCAGCATGAAATTCTCCAACTTGAGATCACGGTATGCAATCTTTCCGGAATGTAGATAGTCCAAGGCAGAGATAATTTCTGCACCATAGAAACGTGTGTGGTCCTCAGAGAACACCCGCTCTCTCGACAAATGGAAAAACAGCTCTCCGCCATTAACATATTCCATCACAAAACACAAATGGTCTTTGATCTGGAAGGAATACTTAAGGGATGTCAGAAAGGGCTGTCTAGTGTTCTTTAATACTCTGCTTTCAGTTAGAATGTGTGCCACTTCATCCTTTGCAATCATGATTTCTTTCTTTAGATCTTCATAGCATAGTATTTTCCGCTTGCCTTCTCTCGAACCAAAATCACTTTTCCAAAAGTGCCTTTACCTGGTAGTTTCAAATAGTCAAAATCATTCATTGTCTTTCTTTGATGCTGGGTTGTGGAAGCGTCCATCTCTTCCTCCCTATATTGTCCATTTGTGAGGTTGGACCACAATTCATTCTCTCCTCTTCTCGTCTGCAACAGCCTGGCCAGCGCCTGTCCACTCCTCCCTTTCCTCCGGAGTACCTACATGAAATGTTCTCTCTATAACAGTGGTCCATTGGAGACATCTGAGTATAAATGTGTTTGGCTTTGGTCCTTCTGTTTTCATTAACTGGCATTCTGCCACTGAAAAGTTGCTGAGGGGATAAGGTGAATCCACATCTTGAGGTTTCTCTTCATATCCTATGAATGAGCCATCTGTCTTCAAAACGAAATATCCTGGCCTCCAGTTTTTTATTTATTCTCCCCTCTTCTGAACCCAACCTTCTTTCACAATGGTAACATGGCTCATGATGGCCCCCCTCTGAGCCCCTAACTTGGAGAAATGACACTTTGTGATTATCAGCTATGATGTTTGGGTTCTTTGCTGCTGCTGCTGCCCTTCCCACTCTCTAGTGCCGACTCAGCCTACAAAGGCGGCCGGGCTGCCGCGGAGGATGGAGCTGGGGGGTGGGGGAGGAGAGGGGGCGACTAGGGGTCCCCCCTCCCTCCTCCTCCCCTCCCATCCTCCCCCCAGCCCACAGAGCCTCTGGCCCCCTGGAGCCCAGTGTGGCCGGCAGGAGGGCAGGCGAAGGGCTGCAAGGAGGGAGGAGGGAGGGAGCCGGCAGGGCCGGGCCGCGGAGCTGGAGCACTAGAATAATTTTTAAAGAAGATTTGTGGGAAAATTTATGAACAAAATAATGCAACTTTTTTTTTTTTTAATCTTAAAAAAAAAAATCAAAGGCCAGGCACAGTGGCTCATACCTGTAATCCTAGCATTCAGGAAGGCCCAGGAGAGTGGATTGTTTGAGCTCACAAGTTTGAGACCAGCCTGAGCAAGAGCGAGACTCGATCTCTACTAAAAATAGAAAAAAAGACTAGCTGGGCATGATGGTGCATGCCTGAAGTTCTAGCTTCTCGGGAGGCTGAAGTTCTAGCTTCTTGGGAGGCTGAGGCAAGAAATTTCATGAGCCCAGGAATTTGAGGTTGCTGTGAGCTATGATGATGCCATGGACTCTACGCAGGGCAATAGAGTGAGACTCTGTCTCAAAAAAAAAAAAAGCAAACAAAAAGAACAAACTAAAAGAGTAAGAGTTTTTTATACATTATATAATTTTTCTAGACATTTTTAGAGGCAAAATATCCTATAAGGTTGTTAGCAGCTTTATTTAGTGATTGATACCCTAACCTTAAACCATAAAGCATTTTGGGGGGAGGGTGCTTGTGCGTGTGAGTGCCTGCCTGCCTGCCTACATCTGTAGGCAGTGTGGACAGAGGTGTGCAGACAGATGGCTCTGACTCTCCACGCACATCTGACTTTTAACCTGAACGGAAGGTGCTCAGCAGGTGAGAAGGCACAGGCGTCCCCTGACTCCCACCAGAGTGTCAGGCAGGGGTGGACTAAGCCTTACCCTGCTTCATTATGCTCCTGTGTGGCTGTCACAGGAACTCACATCTGGGGACCGAGAACACCAAAGGGAGTTAGCAACACAAGGGACAAAGCAGAAACATTGATGTAAGCTTGAGAGACCCTGGACACAAGTCAAGACAGAGCTGGGAGGTCAGTGGCCAGGCGGCCCAGCAATGAGAGGAGACAGAGATGAGTCCAAAGCCAACGAAAATCCAGGGATCCAGGAAGGTCACTGACACGGAGGTTTAGGGCTCTGTTCCTGCGTCTACCCTGCATCAGCTGGGAGACCTCTGTCAGTGCCACAGTATCTTCCTGGCCTTTGTGTTTTTATTAAATTTAAAAAATGATGCTGTATGATCTGCTCAGTTCATAGGGATGGATGGGAGAATGAATGCAAAAGTGGTTTGAAAAATAAAAAGAACAATGCAAAGGACAACAAAAGGTTAATTGCTCTATTGTGCTACTTTTAACAGAGCCAAACTGGTGATTAAAATCAAGTGAAAAACCATTTGACTGCCTTAAAAGGAAAAATTATATCCAGCAGAACCTCTCTGGAAGGTGACCACCCAAGACATTGTAACGAGTTGGTTAAGATCTGAAGGTGGTCAACATAAGAAGCCACTGACATGTACATGTGGTCCATGTCCCGCCTGTGAAAATTAGGTCAACTTCGTAGGGAGGTGGTCAACTATGGAGCTTCTCCTGTACTGACATGATACAGATTAAATAAAATGAAGTATTCCCCTATTGCTCAAACAAGATAAGGAGACTACTGACAAAAGTTTCAAACTTTGTAAAATTTCTATAATTATTCAGATGATTTTAGTTCAATTAAAAATCATACTTAACAGCCATTTACAAGACAGGTGAGCTATTCTTGGTAGCTGAATTTTCAGACAGCTATTTTTTACTCATTTAGCTCTATCTATCTATTTGAGACAGAGTCTGACTCTGCTACCCTTGGGTAGAGTGGCCTGGTGTCATAGCTCACAGCAACCTAAAACTCTTAGGCATAAGCAAGCCTCCTGCCTCAGCCTCCCAAGTGGCTGGGACTACAAGTTCTAACAACGACGCCCAGCTAATTTTTCTATTTTTAGTAGAGACTGGTTCTGGTTCTTGCTCAGGCCGGTCTCAAACTCCTGAGCTTAAGCAATCCACCCGCCTCCGCCTTTCAGAGTGACACAGGCGAGAGCCACTGTGTCAGCACTACTTATTTTTAAAGGTTTCTATTTTGGAAAGCTATTTATTAAAATGTAGTATGAATTCCTGTGCCTTCTATTGACTGATTTATATTCTGCCTTTGAAAGTATACTAATCATAATTCATAGAATCAGTTTTTCTTTTACTGTCAAAAGTTCCAAAAAACTACCATTTTGTTGGTTTTGGAATTCTCATATATCCCTTCAATAATTTTTCTTTCTTTTCACTGTGGCCAGACTGCCAGAATTTCTCAGTGCCCACCTTGGTCCCTGTCCTGCCATTTCCATTTTGCTAATTCACTGGACATCAAGTCCAACTTGTTACAATAGTGTTTAAAGTCTAAGTTAACAGCTCTAGGAGAGTACTTATGTGGCTTTCCCTGGGAACAAATAGTATCTGCCTGTGTTTTCCATGTAATGTCTACCTTGGATGCTCAGACCATTTTTCATACTCTTCAGATTCTCAATCATTGGGAGCAGTCACTTAGGAAGAGGGAAGGGTGAGCTTCAGACACAGAGATTGGAAACACCGTGAGAGAGAGATGACAGGTGCCAGGGAATCAGGACAGGAAGGTATCCAGGAAGATGCAAAGCCCGAGGGATGGGCACTGGAATGGTCAAGGAAGCCACTTCCTGCAGAACATCATGAGAAGGCCGGTGTCCAGTGGACATGAAGGGTGGTGCAGAGAGAGGCACCAGTGGGGCTGAGCAGAAAAGCTGAAGCCACTGCACTGTGTAGCCTTCAGCCCAGGTTGAGGGCTCAGATCCCGTTCCAAGGGCAGATTTTACATCAGGAGAGCAAATGCCAGGCGTATGCTTTAGATCTGTTACTCTCGCATCCATGTTAATGGACAGATACTAATGAAGAAAGTACTGAAACAGGCCCCGCAAAAGACCAGAAAAAAAGGGCCTAATATAGGGTGATAATTTTCATGGTGATCTTTTAATGTGTAAGAAGTACATACTGGTTTGGCGCTTGCAGCACAGTGATTATGGCGCCAGCCACATACACCAAGGCTGGTGGATTCGAACCTGGACCCGGCCTGCTAAACAAGGACAACTGCAACAAAAAAATAACCAAGCATTGTGGCGGGCACCTGTAGTCCCAGCTACTTGGGAGGCTAGGCTGAGGCAAGAGAATTGCTTAAGCCCAGAAGTTTGATGTTGCTGTGAGCTGTGACACCACAGCACTCTACTGAGGGCAACATGAGACTCTGTCTCAAAAAATAAAAAAATACATATAACACTACAAGACAATTGATAACAGAAAACATTTGTAAAAGGAACTGGAAGAAAGAAAAAGCATTGAGGAGAAAATCCATGGAGCACAGTTATTTTCTGGAATAGGATTACAGGTGTGAGCCACTGTGCTCCTCTTTACCTTTACTTAAAGGTAAAGAAGTGGACCCATCTGGCTATTGCATGGTGCACGTGGCATACTCAAAAAATGCTTATTAAATAGACTGCAAAAAATCATGACGTGATTCCTACCCGCTTTAAGCCCTACATCACTGGGTTATATAGCATCACACACTAATGCTCAAATGTATCTGATAGTGGCTGTATGTAAGTCATGCTAAACAACAAAGTACAAAAAGTATTATGGATAATTTTTTTTTTTCACTTACTTTTAACAGCAGGTAAAATCAGCCAGTATTACAGAAAATAGTATCAGGAAATTATAAAGTCTGAAAATAGCTACTCATAAAAAAAATTCACTTGACTGTGTTTTCTTGACATCCATCAAACATAGTATTTGAAACATCCTGAATGTAACAGCATAATAAGAACTCAGAAAGCAGTATCTTCTTAACCATTGAGCGACTGGCTCCTGAATAGAAGTTATAGTCAAGCTTTAAAATTAGAGCAATGCTGTAAGGATACAGTGTAGCTTATTTTAAACTTTCTGAAAAGTATTGGGGGAGCAAATATTTTTATCTATAATAATTAAAAAAAAAAAAGAACTTATTAAAACCATTTCCTTTCCCCTCAAAAAAAAAAAAAAAAAAAAAAGAAAAGAAAAAAATAAAAGCAGAGGTAAGGTAGACTTTAAAATGAATAAAATGGCTGGATGCGATGGCTCACATCAGTAATCCTAGTACTCTGGGAGGCCAAGGTGGGTGGATTGCTTGAGCTCACAGGTTTGAGACCAGCCTGAGCAAAAAGCAAGATCCCATCTCTATGAAAAATAGAAAAACTGAGGCAAGAGGAATGCTTGCATCCAAGAGTTGGAGGTTGCTGTGAGCTATGATGCCACAGCACTCTACCCAGGGCAACAGATTAAGACTCTATCTTAAATAAATAAATAAATAAATAAATGAATAAATGAATAAAATGGATAAATGGATAAGGCAAGATAAATGCATTTGTTTTTTTCTCCCAAGCTTAAAAACAAACAAACAAACAAACAAACAAAAGCCCAACCTTGATGTCTAAACCTTCAGTAGTGCCTTCTTTCTTGCTGTATAAAGGTGCAATGTTTTGAGTGGCTGGGTCCTCTGTAGTCTGGACCACACAGCACAGACATGCTGGCTCCCCATCCCCACCCCTTGTCTAGGCACCCTCTGCCCACCAGGCGGGCTGTGTACTGATCCCCCAACGCACAGCTGCTCTGAGAATCCTGTCCCCAGTGTGGCCACCCCTCCTGCCTTGATCATACTCCACCCATATCCTGAAGGCTAGCTCAGGAGCCACCCTATCCACTCTGACCCTCCAACTCATTCTCTCTTGAAATGCCCACACCACTTAGAACCTTGAGGGCACAACCCAGAACCCGAGCATGTACCCTTTCATATTCATTTTCTCACTCTTTGTGCTAGTTTTGATATCCAGCTAAATGGAAACTTTATCAGGAACATGTGTCTTACGCTTTATCCATCCCCAACAATGCTCGGCCCACATCCATTCACTGAATAACTATGGCGTGAGCAACCATTATGTGCCAGGTAGTGTTCTAGATTTTACAAAATATAGCAGTAAAAAACAAAATAAAACAAACCCTCGAAACATAGGTCTACATGGAGCTGACATTCCATGGAGGTGGAATGAGAGGCAGAGTTCTAGGAGACCAGGTCAAAGAAGTAACGAGGAGCTGGTCAGCTCAGAGCCTGCAAAGGAGGAATCTGATTCCTCCGAGTGAGAGGAGGAGCCCTCTGGGGCTTGCAGCAGAGCAGTGATCTGCTAGGACTTACATTTTTAAATGCTCATTATGGCTACTATGGTGGAAATCTCTAATAAGGAAGAGACAGAGCAGGGAGATGAGTTGGAGGAATCTGCAACAATCCAAATGAGAGGTGGTGGGAGCTTAGACCAGAAGGGGATAGTGGAAATGGTAAAGGATCAGGCTCTGGGTGCATTTTGAATGTAGGGATGACAGGATTTGCTGATGTAATGGATTTAGGGAATAAAAGAACAAGAAAGTCAATGGCGGCTCAAGGAATTTTGCCCTAAGCAACTCAGAGGGCAGAGTTTCAAGGAGCAAGATGCTAAGCCCACAGGAAGAACAGATTCGGGGGCCAGGAGACAGCAAGGGGTTGTTGACAGATGTAGGAGAGGACTCCATAAATGTTGATCATTTAACCAGAAAAGTTGGGGGTTATTTGTATTTCATCTTAAAAATCAATGATCCAATTATCCATCTCTACTATTCACAATATGATTATCTACAGTTCTACCTCATGAGCTCAAGATCGTGAAGCAAAGAAAGTTCTTTGATTGTGAGGTTAATAAATTCAAAAAAAAAAATAAAATAAAAAAAAAAAGAATCTGAGAAATCTAGAGGCCTAGGTAATAAATGTTATAATTTATCTTCTTTACTAAACCCCAGTAATATCTATCCACAGTGATTTTTTATCCCAGGTAATATTAAGTAGTCCAGTAGATCTGACTCTTTGGCCAGGAGGAATGTCAGTCTTGTCACAACCTGCCTTTCTGAGTATGATGGTAATTATGTACGTTTGTGAGGTATGTTCTTTCTATGTATCCATGAAAGAACATTGAACTATTTAGTTTTTATGATATGTTTAACAGTTTCAAATTATAAAAATATTCTGAACCCCACCACAGGAACAAAAGAAGTAATTAATCTAGCCCCAGGGAATTGTAGTAGGCAGAACTCTGAAAGTTTCCCTGATGAGGTGATGATGGTGTGGCAATACATTTCCCTTCTTGTTTTCTTTTTCTTTTTTACATGTAAAACATTGCATCCTACCATTCAAAACCCTCCATGCCCATTTATCTCTTCTTCCTCCCTTTATCCCTTTCTTTTTTACACCCTTTCTGGCTGGTATAGCTTATTTTTGTTAATTTGCTGAGGTCCCAGTCTTTTGTATAGTGTCCATGAATAAAGTTAATAATGCTCTTGTGGGTGTGTGTGTACCTTCAAGAGTACTTTCATATAAACACACAGACATACACACATGCAGAAACACACGCATATATACACACACATATGAAAGCAGAACACTCAAGCAAGTAATTTTCAAACTGCTCTGAGCAGGTCTGAGAGAGCTCTTTCAGGGACTGTGTGTATGTTTGGGATGGGAACCATATGTACACATTAAGATCATGTGGACCCCACCTGCTTGAAGATTCAAGATAGAAAAACTTTTTAGCCTTGTAGTCTTCTAGGTAAATTTTAGGTTTGAATAAAAGATGCAGAACCAAAACTTTGAAAATTAATTTTCCAGGAATCGTAATTCTTAATTCATAGTGAAGTTCACATTTCATAAAACACACCTGAATAAATTAACGTTGTACAATTGTCAAATTGCCTCCGTTATATGCATTTAGATGTCAAATGCATTCTTGTGGACGTGATGCTGTGCTGAAATTATATCAAGGGAGCTAAAAGCATCAGAAAGAGTCTTTGCTTTCAAAAATCAGTAGTCCAGGGGAGATAGACCTTGTCAGAGCAATGAGGAAGAGATTTTTGCACTAAAGAAAGGGTAGGAGCTTGATAGATGAGAGGGGAAATGGTAATCAAAGACACAGCAATAAGACACTTGGATGCATACTCAGGAAACTTTACATAGGAATTCATTTTGCCTGACTATAAGTCAGATAAAGAGTATCGTGGGCAGGAGACAACTTGGGAAAAGTGAGTTAAGGCAAAATTACAGAGGACTTGAAGATCAGATCCGGAGGAGTTCCAATCCCATACGACAGGAGATGAGTTGGTTCTCGTTATCTACAATATTCTCTTTCCACAGTGCCTGTCTGGATTACAGAGGCTGGAATATTAACTATTATATTTCCACTACTACCTTGTAGCTAGGATTCTGGTTGAAAATTAAGTTCTATCAATTTGAGGCATTTGCATGGGCTTTGGAACTAGGAGATTTTTCTGCAATAATGTCCATCTTTCCAGTTCCTGGTTTCATGGATGCCAAGCAGCAGACAGTGTGCCAAACAGGGGACAGTAATGACTTGATTGCTAGGGAGGTGGTTCCATGGGCGTCTCTCAGTTTCCCATCATCGTGATTGGACAGACTTCCCCAGTAAGCAGGTTCAGGAGATCATAGGCTTTGCCTCTGGACTGTTCAACCATTTTCTAAGGACCTAATTCCTTATCTTAAATCAATTTAAGATAAATAAAGACATTTCTGTGTCATGCAACTGAATCCTGACAGAAACAATGCGAGACAATGAGGAGACACCAAATGTATGAAGGCTTTTGAATGAATCATATAATATCTTTTACCAGATTGACCTTCTCAGCTATGTTTCATTTAAGCCAATTAAAACTAAATTGCATTTCATGCTGGATCTGTGAGATGAGGAAATACTGCTGTGGGAGTTAAAAATAGATGAAGCTCCAAATGCAATCTGCACTCTCCTAGTACAGAACTGATTGCAGCTTTGAAACCTTAGGAGCCTTGTCTTCCTAATACAGCAGCCCATAAAGGGGGGGAGAACAATTTACTAGTCCTCCTGATCATAGGAACAGAGTAGTTGGAAAAGGAGCTTGATTTCTCCATTTTTTCTGAGAAAATTATAAGTCATTTTATTTTGCAATTGGAGGTAGAAAGAAAATAGACAGCAAATCCGTGCGTGTGCAACTTTCTAATTTTTGATTACTTCATTTGGCTGAGAAATAATATGCTGATACAAAGAAACAATAACACATGGGTTGGAGAGTTATTCATTTTAACTGTTTTGAACCATTGAGGGCAACACTATGTCTAAAAGAAACAATCAATTGTGGATTATCAATTTCAACTCTTGTGAGTTTTTAAAGAGGAAATGGTGGTAAGGAAAGAAATCAATGAGATTTTCTATCCATTGAGTCTAGTCTGTGGCCATCACATCAAAAGAATATCAGATGATTGATGTCAATGAAACCATGAACAGAGAAATGGAGACACCAGCATTCATCTTGAAGACGCTTACACTTATTTTCCCCCATCCTCACCTGTTTTATGTTAGCAAAATTAGTAGTGGCCACAGTGCAGTTGGGAGAGCCTCCACCTCCAGCTCTCTGGACAATGGATACAACATACACTGACTAAATTTGCTCTCCTTGTGTGACCCAGGTCATAAGATAATTTTCAGCAGGAGACCTAGGATTTCTGGGTCAGAGAACTCTTCAAATCCCATCAAGTTCATAAGACCTAGGATATTCACTTCATATTTTAGTTCTTATGTATGGAAAAAGAGAGAAATTCTCATTTATACAAAGAAAGTATTTCAGGGACATGAAATTATAACATTGTGTTGTCATAGTGGGCGAGAGACCCACTGTGACCTACTATGGGCCACTATAGTGCCCAGGAGACCAAGAATCATTATGTTCCCATGTTCCTATTAAAAAGTTATATTGTGTGGACCAGAAAGTAGCAACCTTCAAGCTTCAGGATAAATAGTTTATAAGGGCCAAAATTACTTCATACTAGAAAGAGGGAAGTTATACATTAATTACGATGGTTTTCACTGTTATAAACACCCACCCAAGACAAAATGAATTAGATGGTGGGAAAGGTAACATAAGCCCCACAAAAGTATAAGGACATTCACTATTTGGTTGCAGGACATTCTTAGTAAAGAATTACATATCAAGAATTTAGAAGATAAATAAGAGGATCATTGTTTTTATATTAAAAAGAAACAATATAAAAATATCAACTGTAATCCATTAACATGTATCCTTTAGTCAAAAAAAGTCGCACAATTATTTCAATGGCTGTTTTTTACTTCACATGTGAGTGAATGTGTGTGTTTCTATTTCAGTTAGGAAATAATCCACCTATTCCTCTGTGTTCTGAATAATAGTGTCAGTAAATGTCTTTTCTTGTAAAATGGCCTTTTTAAAACATAATTACCTAGATAATTAGCTACTAAATGTTTGGAAAAATCCAAACATTTTTCATGATATAATACAAGACATTTAGCACAACTTATCTATAACATCATAAATAGTAGAAGGTACAGCAGTCTTAATTTTCTGAATGCACAGGCTTTGTGGCCAATGCTACTTAGTATTTATTAGCTGGAAGTCTTCATGTTACTATCCAATCTCCCCGAGCCTCATTCTTTTCCTGGACTTTATCTTCTCCAGTTTCATCTCTCCTCCAGGGATTATTAGCTTATATAGAGGCAAAAAATAAGGTTAACCAACTTTGACATATATATTTCCAAATTTTTGATCTGAAAATCAAAGCTTTTTAAAACTTAAATTGTTTATTGTTACTTGTTTTAAATAATAGAAAAGTGTTTATTTACAGTTATTAGAGAATTTGAATAAGCAAGTGAATAATTACCCAGTCTCCAAGCAAACATGAAGAAAATGCACCCGTGTCAGTGTCAGTAAATATTTATTTTGTATTATTTTATTTCAAAATATTAAGGAAGTTTTGCATTGCCCTGAAGATTAGTGTATGTTGAGCATTTTCATATGTTTGTTGGACATTTGTCTATGTTCTTTTCAAAACTTCTGTTTATGTCTTTTGCCCACTTTTTGATGGGGCTTTTTGCTTTTTCTTGCTGATTTGTTGGAGTTATTTGTGAATTCTGAATATTAGTCCTTTGTTGGATGTGTAGTTTGCAAATATTTTCTCCCATTCTGTAAGTTGTCTATTTACTTACTGATTATTTCCTTTCCTGTGCAGAAGCTTTTCAATTTAATTAAGTCCTACTCATTTATTTTTGCTGTTGTTGCATTTGTCTTTGTAGTCTTAGTTAATTATTTTTGTCTCAGCTGATGCCTAGAAGAATTTTCCCCATGTTTTATTCTATAATTTTATTCCTTCATTTAAATCTTTATTCTATTTTGATTTAGTTTTTGTGTATTGTAAGACACAGGGGTCCTGTTTCATTCTTCTACATGGGGATATCCAATTTTCCCAACACCATTTATTGAATAGGACGTCCTTTCCCCAGTGTATGTTTTTGTCTTCTTTGTCAACGATCAGTTGGTCATAGTTATATGATTTTATTTCCATTTTCACGGCTTTCCGTTGGTCTATGTCTCTACTTTTAGGCCTTATAGCATAATTTGAAGTTAAGTAGTATGATGCCTCCAGTTCTGTTCTTTTTGCTTAAGATTGCTTTGACTATTCAGTCTGTATTTTTGGTTCCAAATAAATTCATGATATATGATGTTGGTATTTTGATGGGAATTACACTGAATCTGTAAATCATGTTGGACAGTATGGACATTTTAACAATGTTCTTCTACTAATCCATGAGCATAGTATGTTTTTCCATTTGTTTGTATCCTCTATGAATTTCTTTTATCCAGTGTTTCGTAGTTCTTCTTATATAAATCATTCACCTTCTTGGTTAATTTATTCCTAGGTATTTTATTTTCTTTGTAGCTATTATAAAGAATATTGAGCCATTCCATGGATGCAAGAATGGTTCAGCATAAACAATTCAATAAATGTGATTCACCACATAACCAGAAACAGAAACAAAGACCATATGATTATGTCAATATTATCATCTAAATAGATGCAGAAAAAACATTTGATAAAATGCAGAACTTGGCATAGAAGGAACATACCTCAAAATTATAAAAGCCGTATATGACAAACCCACAGCCAACTTCATAGCAAATGGGGAAGAGTTAAAAGCATTTCCGCTAAGAACAACAAGACCTTGGTGACTACCCAAGGTTACCACTTCTATTCAACATAGCTCTAGCCAGAATAATCAGGCAAGAGAAAAATAAAAGTCATCCAAATCAGGAAAGAAGAGGTCACACTATTCCTTTTTTGCTGATGATATAATCTTGTATTTAGGAAACAGACCCCACCAAAAGACTCCTAGAATTGGTAAATAAATTCCAGAAAGTTTCAATTTAAAAAATCAATGCAGCATTTGATGGGTGGCATTTCGATATATTAATAACAGTCAAGCTGAGAGTGAAATCAAGGACTCAATATCAGTATTTCTTTTATTTCTCCTCTGAAATATTTTTTACATTGGATTTTTAAAATATTTTAATCACACATCTAGTATACCATTATCATAAAAATTCAAACAATAAAAAATGTGTAATCCAAAGATAATGGCAAAGATTCTACAATTTTACTATTTGTTTTGATGTCTGTTGAGGTTTTTGTTGTGTACCATTGCTGAGCTAAAACATTTTCCTTAACCAGTTTTTAGTGAATATTTTTATTTTTAAAAATGTAAGCTTAATGTTACCAGTATTTATTTTTAAAGTGTTTTTCTCCTTTTATTTGTAAGTCTTGTTAATTGCATCAACGACTTTTTTGATGTTCAACAATGGTTGCATTTCTGGATTTAAAACCCACAGGTTATGGTATGCCCTTCCTTGGGTGTACGCAGTATAGCTACATTGAAGGTCCTCATATTTTATCATTTTCAATTAGAAAATTCTGTGTTTTCAAGTGAGCTTAGCTTTTGCTTTTATATTATTCTTGAACTATTATTCTGGTGTTAATGAACTGGTGACCTTTTCACCCTTTTCTTTCTCTGAAGCATTTTTACCAATGCAAAAGACTGAGAGCTAGAATTCACTGGGGAACACCTCAGACCGATTCTTCTATTTCAGAGGAACACAATGGCGATGTTTTCACTTTCTTTTATGTTACTCATTTGCACTTTTATGGAGCTAATTTTTCTGAAGATTATGAGATATCCTTCTCAGACTTTTACTGCTATTGATACAAAACTTCGTACCATATATAATTAAAAATAAACGCAAACAAAAAATACCTCTGCTCTATAAACATTTATGGTCTTCTCATTCCTAATAATGTGTATTCGTGCCGTCTCTTTTTTCTGGATCAGGCTTACCAACCAACTTATTTATATGTATTATTGAATACAGCTTTTGATTTTTTAATCAACTCTAATAATAAATTATTCTGATACATTACTTTCTGCCTTTATATTCTTTACTGCTTTAATTTTAATATTATTATCTTTCTTTCATGGATATTTTTCTTATTTTTTGAGTGAGAAATTGTTCAATTATTTAAAACTTTCTTGCATTGTCACAAGATGTATTGATGTTCTAACGTTCTCACTGATCACCTTTTTTCTCCCTCTGTTTATTGGCTTCGATATGGAGGATAGTCATAGAAATTTATTTCCAAATACTTTATCTTTTACTTTAATTTCATCTTTAAGCCTTTCCTTCCTCCTGCCCTGCCTTGTTTTCTTGTGTCCTCCTAGAATTTTACCTGTCTCATATTTTCATATTTACATAATTCTAATTTCTCTATTAAGGATTACAAGAAATGTAATATAACACTCTATGCTTCAATTCCCATTTCTACAATCCTAGTTCTTTATTCAAATATATTTTTTATTCTCCTCTAGACATTTTGCCATAGCTGCTTTTTTTATTTTTTGAATTGTTCTTTTTAATTCATTTTTCACTTGCATTTTGGCATCAATAATTTTTAAAGAACATCTTATAGGGCCCTTAATTTTCAAGCTGAAATATACATATATGTATATAAACAGATATAAATATATATATAAACAGGTATATATAGAAACATATATATTATACATATTTCTATACATATGCATATAAATATGTATATATGTTATATATACATATTTATACATATTTATTAATATATATATATACATATATATTAATGCTTATTAATTCCAGCACTTGGGAGGCTGAGGTGGGTGGATTGCCTGAGCTCACAGGTTCAAGCCCAGCCTGAGCCAGAGCAAGACCTCATCTCTAAAAATAGCCAGGCATTGTGGTGGGCACCTGTCCTTCCAGCTACTTGGGAGGCTGAGGCAAGAGAATCACTTAAGCCCAGGAGTTTGAGGTTGCTTTGAGCGAGGACACCACAGCACTCTACCAAGTGTGACAAAGTGAGACTCTGTCTCAAAAAAAAAAAAATAAATAAATAAATAGTTCAAAAGTTTAGAAAATGTAAAGTGCACAATTTTAAAATTTATATTATATATATATATATTTATATACACACATATACATATACATATTTTATTGTTTGGGATTCATTGAGGGCACAAAGAATTAGGTTATACAGATTGCATTTGTTAGGCAAAGTCCCACTTATAATTGTGGCCTGCCCCCAAGAGGTGTGCTACACACCATAACCCCCATCCTCCTCCCTCTTCCCCTCTACACACTCCCTCCTTTTTCTACCCCCCACCTTGTATTAGATCATCTGCTGCTTTCATATTAGAATTGAGTACATTGGATTCTTGCTTCTCTATATTTGTGATACTTTACTAAGAAGAATGTGTTCCAACTCTGTCTAGGTTAATACAAAAGATGTAAAGTCTCCATCTTTTTTATGGCTGAATAGTATTCTATGGTACACATGTACTTCAGCTTGTTAATACGTTCCTGGGTCTAGTGGGCATTTTGGTTGTGTCCACATTTTGGCGATTGTAAATTGAGCTACGGTAAACAGTCTAGTGCAAATGTTCTTATGATAAAAGAGTTCTTTTTCTTCTCGGTAGATGCCTAGTAATGGGTTTGCAGGATCAAATGGGAGGTATAATTTGAGTTCTTTGAGGATTATCCATACTTCCTTCCAAAAAGGTTGTTTTACTTTACAGTCCCACCAACAGTGTAAAAGTGTTCCCTTCTCTCCACATCCACGCCAGTATCTGCAGACTTTGGGATGTGGGCTATTCTCATTGGGTATAGGTGATATATCAAGGTGATTTTGATTTACATTTCTCTGATGATCAGGGAAGACAAGCATTTTTTCAAATGTTTGTTAGCCATATGTCTGTCTTTGTCAGAGAAGATTCTGTTTATATCTCTTGCCCAGTGATAAATGGGATTGTTGGGTCTTTTTTTGTTGATTAATTTGAGTTCCCTGTAGATTCTACTTATTAACCTTTTGTCAAATTCATACCCAAATATGAGTAATAAATAAAATATTAATATCAAAATAACAATAAAATATGCAAATTTCTTCTCCCATTCTGAATGTTGTCTCTTTGCTTTACTTGTTTTGTCCTTAACTGTGCAGAAGCTTTTCAGCTTAATTAAGCTTCATTTGTTAATTTTTGTTGTTGTGATGGCCATTGAAATCTTTGTCATAAAATATTTTCTCAGTCCAACATCATCAAGAGTTTTCCCTACACTTTCTTCCAAGATTTTTATCATTTTGTGCCTTAGACTAAAGTCTTTATCCATCTTGAGTCAATTTTTGTACATGTTGAAAGGTGTGGATCCAGTTTCAGTCTTTTACATGTGGTTATCCAGTTTTCCCACCACCATTTGTTGAATAGAGATTCTTTTCCCCACTGTATGGTTCTTTTAGGTTTATCAAAGATCAGACAGCAAATAGAGGCTGATTTCAACTCTTGGTTTTCTATTCTGGTCCATATATCTATGTCTCTATTTTTGTGCCAGTACCATGCTGTTTTGATTACTGTGGACTTGTAGTATAGTCTGAAGTCTGGCAGGATGATGCCTCCAGCTTTGTTTTTATTACTAAGAATAGCCTTAGCTGTATGTTCTTTTCTTTTTTTTTTTTCTGTTCCACACAAAATGAATACTAATTTTTCCAGTTCTTCAAAATATAGTGTTAGTACTTTAATGGGGATTGCATTAAATCTGTAGATTACTTTGGGCAGAATAGACATTTTGACAATGTTCATTCTTCTCAGCTGAGAACATGGTATATTCTTCTATTAGTTTGTGTCTTCTGCAATTTCCTTCCTTAGGGTTTCATAATTTTCTTTGAAAAGTTATTTCATCTCCTTTGTTAGGTATATTCCTATGTATTTCATTGTCTTTGAAGCTACTGTGAAGGGAATTGTGTCCTTGATTTGCTTCTCAAACTGGACGTTTCTGTATTTCCTGATTACTTCCAGGAGTTTTGTGATTGAGTCTCTGGGGCTTTCTAAGTATAGGATCTTATCATCAGCAAGGAGGGAAAGTTTGACCTCCTCTGCCCCCTTTTAGATGCCCTTTATATTCTTCTTTTTGCCTGATTGCGTTTGCTAGAACTTCCAGCACAATGTTGAATAATAGTGGTGATAGTGGACATCCTTGTCTGGTTCCAATTCTAAGTGGAAAAGTTTCAGTTTGACTCTATTCAGTATGATATTAGCTGTGGGTCTGTCACAGATTGCTTCAATCAGCTTAAGAAATGTGCCACCTATGCCTATTTTCTTAAGTGTTCTGGTTAGAAAAGGATGCTGGATTTTGTCAAATACTTTTTCTGCATCTGTTGAGAGGATCATATGGTCTTTGTTTTTGCTTACATTCATGTGATGTATTACATTTATGGACTTGCATATGTTAAACCAGCTTTGCATTCCTTCAGTGAAGCCTACTTGATGGTGATGTATAATTTTTTTAATGTGTAGTTGCAATCTATTAGCTAAGATTTTGTTGTGTATTTTTGCATTGATATTCATTAGTAAAATTGATCTATAATTCTCCTTTTTTGGTTGGATTCCTGGTTTTGGAATCAAGGTGATGTTTGCTTCATAGAATGTGTTGGGGAAGGTTCCTTCCTTCTCAATGTTTTGGAATATGTTCTGATATATAGGTGCAAGCTCATCTTTGAAGGTTTGATAGAACTCTGATGTGAAGCCATCTGGTCAGGGACTTTGTTGTTGTTGGAAGCTTTTTTATTGTTTCTGTAATCTCAGTGTTTGATACTGGTCTGTTCAAGAGCCCTATTTCTTTCTGATTAAGTGGAGGAAGTTGGTGTGATTTTTCCTCCACATTGTAAAATTTCTGGTCATAGAGTTTTTGGTAGTAGTCAGAAAAAATCTTTTGTATTTCTGTGGTATCAGTTGTTATTTCCCCCTTTTCATTTCTGATTGAGGTTATTAAACATTTTACTTTTCTATTTCAGGTTAGCATGGCCAATGGCTTATTGATTTTATTTATCTTTCAAAGAATTAACTTTTGTTTCATTAATTTTCTGATTGATTATTTTATTTTCAATCTCATTTCTTTCTGATTTAATTTTGGCTATTTCTTTTCTTCTGCTAAGTTTGTGATTGAATTGCTCTTCCTTTCCCATTTTTTTTTTTTTTTTAGGATAATTTATTATGTTTCCAATGCATTCTCTTTCTGGTTTTTGGATGTAGACATCTAATGCAATAAATTTCCCTCTCAGGACTGCTTTTGCAGTGTATCACAGGTTTTGGGAAAAGTTGTAATTGTTAAATTGATGTTATTTGTTAGCAAATTATGACATGAATTGATGAATAATATTTATAGCCTATATTTATTCTCTCAGGATGGATATTGATAAGTTTTCCTGAATAAACATTGATACATGTTGTAAGTCATCATGGGTTTATAGCCTGCTGCTAGTTTTACATAATACCATGTAATAATACAGGAATCATATAATCATCCTATAATCCAGCAAATTGTGAACTACAAGACACATCTCTCAAAAGTTATAGAAAAATAATTGTAGACCTATATACCATGGACCACATTTAGGGGATGAAAAAAGAACTTGAATTTCATTTGTTTTCTCCCAGAATTTTGTAGACATTGTTTTAATACCTTTTGTTACAGAATTTTGGTATATTAAAGTATTAAGGCACTCCCTCCAATTTACTTTTCATCTTCTAGGTGACTGTGTTTTCCTGCTTGATTATGAGGACTTATTTTTGATCACTGGAATTCAGTAACCTAATGGAGGTCTGTCTCAGCATGTACCTTTACATGTTAACATTACACCAGTTAGCAGGGGCTGGTTACATTAGCAGTTAACTATTACCAGTGGGCCTTTTTGAACCAATTTGATTTGAACCAATCAATTTTTTTCCCTCTAATTTAAAGAAATTTATGCCGTCTAAATGTGATTCTGTGATTTGAACTATTTTATGATCCATCTTTTGGTTTCTCTAATTTAGGGCAACCATAATCCTCATTTTGCAACATTTTGCCTCTTTTTTTATTCATCCATCATAATTATCTCACATTTCTCCTATGCCAGAGATTTTCTGTTTGATTTTGTCTATAATCAGTATGTGTTGCAATTTAAATTTACTTACTATTTTTGTAAGAGTACATTGATTAGCTCAGCAGTTTCTATTTTCATTGCTTTCTATAATTTTATTGTCTCATCAAAGAGATCTTTATAAAATTCATTCATGTTATTGTAAGTGTTTGCATAAAACGTATACCTACATAGGATTCAACTTTATCATGTTAGCAACTGTGTCTTTTATAGATTGGCCTCTAGACAAGTCCTTTGCATGGTATGCATTCCTTTCTCAAATTGTTTGGCTACATGTGGTTTCCATACCATTTATTTTCATCTTGCTCATATTTCATTGAAAAGATTTATCCAATTGTTGTGTATGATTTAATAATAATGGAGTCTCAGATATACTCTTTTTTTTTTATTTCTAGCTTTGCCTTTTTCTTCTTATTCAAGCTAGGGCTTGAGGATGGGGTATGATATTCTACGCACTTTTGGTAGCCTCGGGGCACATGTTGTGGGTAGAAAAATCTCAGCAGTCTGTTAGCATTGTCTTTTTAAAAATAACTTATTTTTAGTTACTAAGGGTATGTAATACTTGTACACATTTATAGGGTACATGTGATGTTTGATGGAGTATATACTCTCTCTTTTAGAATTTTTTTAAAAGTTCACTTTCTTGTATACATAATCTACTTCTGGAGGGCTCTCCTCAGATGTCATATTGTATTTCCACTTGAAGTAAAACTCCAAACTATGTTCAGGCTTTGTCTTCATCTTCTGAGATACTGTGATGATAGAGGTCAGAATATTTGTTTTGAAACCCTAATCCTTTATTCCTTAGCTACATATTTTAGGGCAATAATTTTCATCTTTCCTTAACTCAATTTCTTCTTCTATAAAATTAGGATGATAATAGAATTTCTTCATTCCTTATTTAAAAATTGCATATTTCAATATTCTAAGCACTGAGCAAGAATTATTTATCAGTTGACAAAATAAAAATGAGGAAAAAATCAATTGAGGGAATAAAAGTGCTGATAACAAAGAGAGACCTCTTCATAACAAATGTGAAAGAAAATTAATGTATTATTGAGTAAACTGATCAATGTACATGTATGTACATTTCTGAGACTACAAAGTTAAGAAAAAATTTATTATTTATGTAACAAACCAAAAGAAAAGAGTCATAAAGCTTATTTCCTTGAGAACAAATAGCCTATTTGAGGAGATAGACTCCTGAGGTTAACTCTGGAAGTATGGTTGCATTTCCAAGGGTGCTAAGGTCCCTGTCTTTAGAAATATCTCTGTATTACAAATCAAAGGCTGAGTTTATATAGGACCCTGGAGAGATTTACCTTCTTAATTTATATTCTCTAAGGTTAAACTTAGGATTCAGGACCATTATTTTCAAGGGAACTCTTACAGTCACTAATATTATTATAATAATTATTACACAAACCTCAGTATATTTCTGTCCAAACAGTACTTAGGTGATAACATGGAATTTTTCTGTACTGCTCCTGGGAGAAGGGAATAGGATCAGAATTCAGGCTAAGTACTATCACAAATTGTATATCATATTTTTTATCATTTCTAGTTTGCTGATGAAATTTTTGTTCATTATTAAAATTCTTATTTCTTGTGTTTTATTTTTATGTAATTTTGTGACCCATATTCACTCTGCCATTTGAACTAGAAATTTATATTTAATATTTTTAATTATCTTTCATATTCAGACTTATTATCTATACCACTTTTCAAAGAAGAAAAGAAAATAAGTTTTATGTTCACGTTTAAGTCTTTACCCTGCATTGAACAGCTTATTTCTCTTCTAGAAGAGAAATCAAATAAAGAGATTTTACTGGGCATAGGTACTGATGTTCATATGTACACAACTATTTTAAAGGAAACTCTTCCTGAAAATATTTATTGAGGCTGGCAGCAAATGCCCTTCACTGCCTTCATGGCTATGTGCTGAGATTCAAGTGATATTATTTAATAAAAATGCCCAGGAATGATGCCTCCCTGTTGAAGGCCATGAGCTGATCAGCCCAAATTAACACGGAGGGTAATTGAGTGTCTAGTTCTTTATATTCAACTACCTACAACTTGGACAAACACGTTTGTCACAGTGGTGTCATCTCTAATGAAATTTAGGACGGATGAAAATCTCCAAATTAGCAATGCGTCACTTAAAACTTCCTGCCTTCTCTTTTTATAGATTCCCCCCAGAAGCTCATTTTAACTTTCTGTAATCATCAACAGAAAGAATCACTTGTTCCTTGTTAAGCTTTTATCTCCATGAAGTGAAGGTGACAATGAGACACTTTTCTGTAAGACTTCCTTGGCAGCAGTCCCACAACGCCTGCTGGCCTGTTTTGATCCCATTCCATATGTCCACAATTTAAGAGGCAATACAACGCTCTCTGAATTGTATCATACAGCACTGCAGGGCACAATCCTGTGTTACCTGCTTTGGGAAATAACCTTTTCAGCCTATTTCAATTTTCACATTAAAGAACTGGCTGCCTGAAACTTGATGATTATAGGCTTGTAAGGACAGGATCAAACAGAAGAAGGTGTTAGCAGGGAGTCAAATGTGAGGGTATTATTCTGCATGCATAATAGGATCTTTGTTCTTTTTTAATAAATTTGAAGCCATTGGTAGTATTATTGACTCAGATATAGTCCTGCAGTTAGCTATTCTCACTAGCTCATTCTAATGAAATGCTTAAATGTAAGATGTTGCCGAGAAGTAATTTCTAAGGTGTATTAACAAATATTTATTGATTGCTGAAAAGTTTACAGAATTAAGATATAAATAGGCTTCATTCTAGAAAACTTCCCATTTAATGAATCACAAAGGAAAAAATAAAGTGATCAATTATTTGTTTCTTGATTTAAGACTCTGAGTATTGATTTTCTCCTAGGAAGAATTTCATTTTCTTTAAATGAAATTAATTTCTTAATGAACAGACATGTTGTCTTTTTGCTTAATCCATCAAGCATGCTTATTTTGTCTTTATCTGAGACTTTCTAGAATTACCGTTTGTTAATTTAGTATTTATTTGGTGATGAAATAATTTTTCCTGTCAGTGCATTTATAAATGAGAAAGTAAAGATTCATTACCATTCTTAAAGATTGATTTTTCTGTTCATTGAAAAACAATTTACTTGAAAGCAAGTTTATTCTTAGTCACCAGTAGGTTAATGAACATACATTTTGACAATCAATGCTGGCAAACTGAAAGATTTGTTAGTCTAACCTTTAAATCCAACAAGGATTTCCTTGTTTATACTTTGAATATATTTCAGTGTGCCAGTGATCAAGGAATAAAATTACACAATTAATGATTACCTATGTTTTCATGATCACAGCAGCAATACATTTGAAATCTAATCAAAAGGTATTTTAGTTCATTTTTATTGTTAATTCTTTTTCCTGCTTGTTATCTAATTCCATTTGAAAAAATTGCCTTAATTTCAAACTTAACCAAAGTTGTAACGGTACAGCTCAATACCTCCTTACACATGAATTTTAATACCTTCTTTGAAATCATGGGTACATATAGGTATGCTAAAACTGATTATTCATAGATACTAATTTAAATATGGGATGTCCATCCTGTTTATCCTTACAACTTATATCAAGTTGAATTTTTTGAGTAGAAATCTTTCTTATTCTGTCTGTACTGCTGTAACAAAATAGCACAGACTAAGTAATTTATAAATAACAGAAATTAATTTTTTACAGTTCTGGAGGTTCAAAAGTCCAGTACTAAGCTGCTGGCATGTGGTGAGAGCCATCTTGCTAAGTCCTCCCCTGGCAGAAGAGCAGAAGGGTTCCTAAAAGCCGTTTTGATAATGGTATTAATCCACTCCTGAGGATGGAAACCTCATGACCAAAACCCCTCCTGAAGGGCCCCACCTCCCGGTAATGTTGTGTTGAGGATTCAGTTTCCAACACGCAAATTTTGGAAGATGTAGTCAAACCATGGCAAAACCATTTAACTCAGCTTTTGCCAATGGGGTAGCAATTTAATAAATTGTGGGTAAGATATTGATGTGAACAACTGTGAAAAGATTGCCAAAGAAGCACTGAGCATAAGTTCATTGAATGGTTTTGAAAAAGCCATAGCTATGTCAGGGTGTGCTATTTTAACAACTCGGTGTTTGCCTATCCTTACACTCCACTATCTTACCTTTAAGAATGTTTCATTGCATACTTGACCTCATATCCAATAAATAATATGAGAGCTTTCCCTGAAAACTTTTGATTTGTCTGGTCTAAGTTTCATCAGGGTACCATCTTATTTTATGATATATTTGGGTATTCAGGTGAAAGGCTTAAATATGAATTTCTCTGGTATATATTCATAGAGATTTTCATTGCTTTTTAATCATTTGCCCCAAATTTATCATTTTTCTGCTATACAGTAGGCTGTGAATAAAGCAATATACCAAATCTCATAAAATTCACTTCTATTCCTATGTTTTCCTAAACAAACAAAATATAGTAAATATTACAATATAGAATATATGAATAAAATAGAGCCTGGAAGACAAGAAAAACTGACCTTTGTGTTGAGATATTAAATTTTTACAGAAATCACAAAGTAGTGAAATAATGGCTGCCTTTTATTGACCATTAGACGATGTACATAAATTCACTGTAGATACAATAAACTGAATCTGGGTGTTACTATTGCAATTTAACAGATAAGAAATAGGGGACCCAGAAAAAATGGGTTTGAGACTCTTGAACATTAGCAACCCTGATTACAAAATGAATGGACTAGTATAGGAATAAATGTTCAAATGAGGTTTTAATTCTTTAGCCTGACATTAAAATTCTTTCGTAATCTGCATTTTGGTTATAGGTATGATTAATTTTCTCCTTAATATCACTTATTATGATCATTGTCTCTGTTAAACTTACCTAGATTGATTAATGTACATTGTATGCCTGTATCCAAACATCACATGTAACCCTGCACATGTATATCCATAACCATTAAAAATAAAAATAAAGAAAACAAAAAATGAGCAACTGGGAAATAGTGGGAGAAACACTAATCTGGAATCCCATGTGGTTTTGGGAAAACTTATTAGTTCTCTCAATAATTCTTTGTAATGTGAAAAAATTGTACCATTCTTGAGGCAATTATCAAATCTCATCTACAAGTTCTTCCTCTTCTTTTTTTGTTTTATGTTTGCTTTTATTCTTCCTTTGGTTCTAGTTTCTTATGTGAACCTGTCTTCCACACAAATACTGCTTAACACTTTAAAGTTTATCGGAATTTTCCAAATTTCCAAATCACGACAGCAGAAGGTAACTGCTTTGTTTTGTAGCAGCATGCACTAGTATTCCGTGTCATCAGTTCAAGTCCCCCTTATTGTGCAGTGACCTGTGGCAGAGAAAAAGTTGTGGAGTAAGAAGCCAAAGTGAAGTCCAGGCTTATTTCTTGGGAGTGGGGAATGAAGCACACACTTCCAGGTGAAAAAGAGGGTGTACATGAAGTAGCAGTAAAAGCACGTCAAGATTGGGGAAGGGCAAGCAAGGAATAAGGATAGGCTGGTGTTTGTGAGAAAAAAATATAGTTGCAGGTCAAGTTCATGCTTGTTACACTGTTACAGGATTCTGCCAATTCTTAGATTGTGCCTCATTCTGTGTAGTGCTCAATTAAAGTTCAGGTGAGGTGGCTTGTATTATATTTACTTTTGCTTGTTTGTTTTCAGACTCTGAAGGTCATAGTTTCTAAGTTTTGAAAATTCTTTTATTAAATGCTATTTTTTATACTTTTAAATCTAGAAATTTTCACTATTTTAAAATGATTTTTAAAACTTTTAATGTTAAAATAATGTTAAACTTACAGAGAAATCTCAAAAATTTTTGCAGAAGCCTTCCAGCCCTCATCCAGTCCCCCCCTCCATCCAGTGTTAACATATCACATAACTACGATACAATTATTTACCAGACAGACTTGTTTGTACAACACTAAGTGTGCTTCAGAGCTTCTGTAGAGTTTACCAATCTTTCCAGTATCTTCTTTTTGCTCATAGTCTGATGCAGGATCCTACATTGCTTCAGCTGTGACTTCTCTCTCATCACCTCTAGTCTTTGTAAATTCCTCAGTCTTTCTTTGTTTTTCATGCTTTTTAAAGAGTACATATAGACAACTTATGAACTACTCCTTGAATTTATAACTCCAACTTCACTTCCATTCTATTAATCTTATTTGCCATGCATATTCTGAACTCTGTTTCTGACATCTCAGCCGTTTGTTCCTGAATGGCATCTTCTTTTTTTTTTTTTTTTTTTTTTTTGCTTTTATTTATTTATTTATTTATTTTTTATTATAGATAAAAATATGCACCATAGATGTGGCCCAACCCATTACCCTCCCTCCACCCAAACCTCCCCCCTCCCTTCCCCTTCCTTGGTCCTTTCCTCATAGTCTTGTGGTGTAGTTGGGTTATAGCCTTCATGTGAAAGCTATAGTTTAGCTTCATAGTAGGGCTGAGTACTCTGAATGGCATCTTCTGTTGTGTCTCCTTTGTCTTTCC